>SJOL01007465.1:295020-357937 GCA_004794785.1 Opisthorchis felineus | reverse complement strand
AGAGTGCTGTTTTCCATGCCCAATTCAGAATGGCAGAAGCAGACAAGTGGCCAACCGTTGACCTGGTAGAGGGGTATGAAGGAGGTTACGAAACGCTTGGGTTCTGTCGGTGCTACTCGCCTTCCAGGATGGAGACCGCGTGATCCCCACTGCTCCTGGTTGGAGACGCTTCAAGATATGGCTGCCAACGGATGTCAGTGGCGTTCTTGTCAGTTTCTATTCAGATTGCTTGAATGAATGTCTGGAGGTGTAGGCACCTCGGAATGCTTGTAGTAAGCTAGCAATAAGTCCCTTCCCCATCCACCTTTATTTTTTTCTTCACAATAAGGCTTTGAAATAAGTCATGGTTGTACGGCAGCGAAGCATCGGTGTTGTCATGCTGTCGATGATGATGATGATCAACTTGAAGTCAAGACATACTGACGTTAGTGATAGTCTTTTTGCCTGATCAACAGTTCCTCCTTACTAGCCTTGGATTCAGATGTGGAAGGTGTCCTTGAGCTACCTGGCTTCTCTCTGCTGATGGACAAGCATGGAACCTGATCAGCCATGTAGCCATTGGTCTTCATTATCAACTGTAAGAACCGCGTACTTGTCATACAGTGGTTATAGGTGTCACAGTTCCGTTCACCGATGATTTGGGTAGGTGGGTACAGGGCTACTCAAATTGATTCAGATCACGCTCTTATCGTGTGTAAATTTCCTGTGAGTTTTCCGGGGAAGTGAAAAATGAATCCCTCGTTTAGCTACCGAAGAGCATTCCGACTCACAAGTTGAAAATTAAAAAAACTAGCTCATGTAAAGCTTTAAATTACGCATCTCCATGGCACACCAGTCGTAACTGGACGAGGTCAACACCGCCATTGATACTCCAAGGAATTCGACGTGTGTTTCTTAAAGCCCACCAGATAAGCAAAGGATTTCAGAAATGTTACGTTCACTTCTCTATGCGAGACATCGCACACCTTCGACGAATTATTTGGCCAGAATCGCCTTTGCGCTTCAGTTCAAGCATAGTCTGCTTGCGGATAGAGAAACCTGGTGGAATTGGAGGGCTCTTGAAATGTAGAAAGCCTGTTTAACTGGCAACATTCGGCAACCTATTCACCTGATACGCGCAAAGGAACCGAAAGAATCTGCTGTTATAGCTATAATTGAGAATGGTATTGGGAATTAGATGTGTGATAAGAGCCAGGGTATTGACTACGGAACTGAATGATTTGGACGACAGTTTAGTGGGCCGTCTGCCCCAGGGTCAATCTCTTTCATTCGACCTGCGCAACTCGAGCCGTGCTGTCTGAGTTTAAGCGCTCCCTCAGTTTCTGAAGTACTAGTAGGGTTTCCTACCTGGAACCGCTATCAAGCCGCTTGCTCGAATGTGTCCTGAGTGTCGACGTCACAGCTGGAGTAAGATTAGTTGACTTAGATTTTGTGATGGCACTATTCTGTTACGTCACGGTCATGCGTATATCCCGTATGTCCATTCGAAGCCTCAATGATGAGCTTGAGCTTGTTGACAGATTCACTTACCTTACTAGCTGCATACGCCATGGCTTTGCTGCCGCAGACGAAGTCAGTGCGCGCATCATCAAGGCTTGAGCTGTATCTGTCAGCTTGCGTCATCTTTGGCGTCAGCAATGAATGTCACCCTTCAGTAGGGTCTTCGTGCCTTCCCAGGTATGTTCCACGTGATTCTGCTTACGCGTGGCTGAAAACCTTACAAACACGGCAAGTAGTTGATCTTGGTGACGAGTTTGCCATCACTTCTTAGCCAGGCTGCATCTATCCCTTGTTTGTTGTTGTATGCTTTTTGGGGGTGAGGTTCGCAAAAGATAGAATGGCAGTGAAATGCCAGTTTCTACACTGACGTTTCTGCCTGTAATGATGATAGTGGTGATGATGAAAGGACTGGTTCAATCACGCTGACGGCATCTCGCTCCGGTATAATGTTCAAGTATTCTTATCTCAATGTTTTTGGAAAATGTAGGCATCTCGCTGTTGGACGTCTCTTTTCTAGAGTCACAGTTTTTTACAATAATTCCCCACCCCTCCGTTTGTTTTCACTTTTTACTGGGGCCATTCTACATGGTTATGACAGTTAAGCAACGGGTTCTATTGCTCGTGGATCGCTATGATGGTGATGATGGATGGATGGACAGAAAGCTTGATAACGTGTCTCAGTGTTGTCGGTCCGTGCGGTATGCGAGGTTTGAACACTGAAGACTCAGTCTACTAATAACTAGACAGCCTCACCTACATGGTGTTGCCAATGGCGCTGTTGTATTCAACGTTAGTTTTGACCTTAAGCCCCTTTTTTCGATTTTCTT
Organism: Opisthorchis felineus; assembly: GCA_004794785.1. Taxonomy (NCBI): domain Eukaryota; kingdom Metazoa; phylum Platyhelminthes; class Trematoda; order Opisthorchiida; family Opisthorchiidae; genus Opisthorchis; species Opisthorchis felineus. The sequence goes on along the minus strand of SJOL01007465.1, from coordinate 355,610 downwards.
CATGAGCGTCAGTCGATCCCTCTTCTAACTTCGCCCTGTTGGTGTGGTGACCCAAACCAAATTGTACTTCTGCATTCATCGTAATTAAAAATGTGAATTCAACTGAAGCCTACTCTGTGTGCTCATTGTTTTCCAAACAGTGTTGTCGCTTCAAAATATTCACACAATGCTCCATTTTCGTTTTCTATTCCAGCGTGCTTCTGTCTATAAGGGGGCGAATTCTACCACTCACTTCGTTCTATTTATCGTCGGTTCTGAACTGCTGCTGTATTGGAATGTTATGTGATCAGCAATGAACGAGACACTTTATGGAGAACTTGCGATTGTTGGGTTAGTCTTCTAACTTCAGATCTTGAAAATGTTCCGTTATTTCTAGTCAGTTTGAGATTTGCAACGACCCACTTTATTCTTAAACTGTTTGTTCGGCAATCTCAGATACACTAACTCCTATATGCACCGACCACTGACGGTAGCTCCCTAGGGGCAGACGTTGTGGGGAGCTGTTGAATATTCCACTTGTACATGAACTTAAATGTGTCGTTATATGAAGTTTACGGTCACTCTAAAATGTTCGGGGGAGGAGCAGTATAGAAGGGCTATATAAGAGGAACTTTGTTTTCAGAATGGCATGAACTCATTTTTAAGCGCCGTAACCGCAATCCGACGCAACCAATCAAGGTAGGTCACTGTGCTAACATCGCTACTAAGGGCACACTTCAATTATCTGTTACATAGCCTTTCTAAAGAATGCAAGTTGCTTGCAGCTGCCTACCATCATTGTTGTCATCATCGCCATCGACAACATAACATCGGTGTTCAACACCGATATTTCGCCGCCGTACACTCATTATTCGTTTGAAAGCCTTATTGTGAAGGAAAGAATAAGTGAATGGGGAAGGAAATTAGGCTAGCCTACCACAATCATTCCGAGGTGTCCACACCTCCAGACACTCATCTAAGCAATCTGGATAGAAGCTAAGAACGCCATTGACCGCTGCCCTACCAGCAACCAGTATGACGTTGATACTTTAATCTCTTCCGAAGTGTGCTTTTTCGAAATTCTGATGTACGGAGATATACTGTACTGTGCTGGATACTTCGAAGTAAGAGTGACCTGTGAGCTTAATTAACCTCATAACAACTGCACCTACCACAACTGTAGAATCTTAAGCACACTGTCTTTATTTATTGTGCACCGTCAGTTGATTGCTGGTCAGAAATAGAAAGTGCTGAAATTTATCGGCATTTTATCATTTTGTGAGTGATATTCTCATCCTTAGAATGACAATGTCGGACAGGCACCGAGAATATATATATATATATATATATATATACTTGTATTCCTACTGGACTTTGAGCTCCAACGTTTTGTTTGACTCTGCAACAGTTTCAACGGCACTCGCAAGTTCTCCGATCGTGATCCTCGACGACAATCAAAGATAGCGCTTTACAAGAGGCCGGTGGCCAACGGTGTACGACCTGGACCGGTGAACCGCGTTTTGGAACCAGGAGACTCGTGTGTGAGTCATTCTCATTAGCCCGATTTTTTACAACCCACCATTCCTTTTTTTCAACCACATTCCTTTCGTTTACTTGGTTTCTGTCCGTTGGAATGTTTTTACTTGATTGCCTCTCACCTGAGACATGTCATCCAGTTTGTATCTACTCCCTGAATGCGCTGAACTTTTATCAAGTGGTTAGGGGGTAATTTTGGGCAAAGGGTAATTAGCGAAATGATTTTTCTTTGTCGCCTAGGCCATCAAAAGAGGTTTGCTTGATGCACTCTACTTTTAGCCTGTGACTCAAACTTCTAGCCTGGTTTTCTTCCTAGACTCTGCTCGTAGTTGCCCTTTGACACCATGTGCTTCCTTGCCATGCTTCAGTGCTGTAATGATCCTGCGGACTACGTTGGTTGGAACTCAGTTCCTGAGGGTTCGGTTGTGCCAAGAAGTCAGGCGAAGAACAGAGAGTCCCCTGCTGCGAGAAATCGTGTTATGAGGTGGTCTGGAGGTAAGGCCATACCCTCCTCTGCGATAGGAGTATGAAGACAGTAAACTGCTTTCCTCGGGCGATCGGCATGTCCATGTTAGTGGAAGCAACGATGATGCTACTGCCTTCAATTTGAAGCTCTTCCACTTCCTCTCATACCAGACAAACCAAATCATATGGCGTGATTTACGTCTGTTCCGCTTTCCCCATGCGAGCAGCGTAAAACTTGTCGTCATGGTGATCTTTCTTCCCCCTTCATGGGACGCAAAAGGTCAAGGTCAATAGATAAATGGACCCTATTTGCGAAAAAAAAACTGTTAACCTCTTCGTAGCTTTGAAAAGCCAAACATCAGGGGTTTACGCTAACCGATGTTTCGCTGCCGTTTAACTCTGCTAGTGGCCATTAGGAACCACCGCAATGTTGTCAGAATTCTCACCGGTATTTGGTACTAAATCATGACGAGTAAATGGACATGGGTGCATGGTACCGCCCTACTGGTGTTAAACTCTTAGCTATTTTTGATGGCTAAGAGAGGAGTTATTGTTTAAAGAACGAACGAATGAGGAACAGGAGCCCATTGCTATACTCCCACAAATATCGTGGGACACCTACACCTCCGGTTCGAGATAGCTCAGCTGTTAAGAAGCCAAGCCACTGACCAGAAACTCGTGGTTCGACCGCAACCGTGACTTTTCGATTCTTCCTGTCTAGGCGTAGACAGTCTTGCAGTGTCTAAACCTTCATGTCTCCTTCGATTTGCGCAACAGCTATGCAGCAAAGGGATGCCACAGCTGAGCTGTTTGATTTTTTTCCTGATAGAAACTCTTAATAACAGGTTGAACAAAATGATCAAAAGATGGAAACCGATGAGTGCACGCGCCTCATGTGAATTCCCCAGTGCTAGGTTAGCAAAACAGAGGGGCTGTATTCACTTGAGTCAATGGAAATAATGGTGTGCAGATGAAGTTCTAGATCTTCAATTGAGATTCCATCATGTGAGTGAAGTGGGGCGAGATGGCTCAAGTGGTTAGAGCGCGAATTTACTGACCGGAAGGTCCATGGTTCGAACCCGACCTCTGCCTCTCGACTTCCCCTGTCTAGGCTTGGGCGACCTGGCAATATCCCAGCCCTCGTGCTTCCTTCGGGTTGCATGGCAGCTAGGCACTGAAAGGGTGTTACAGCTGAACGATTATCATTATTATTATGTGAGTGATTCCGAACGGACCAACTTGTAACATCGCGAATGACTGGTACTAGAAAACGAACCATCATTACGTCGTACCACTACGTGTATCAACACGCATGCCACGTACCAGTCTCAACTCGTTGCCTTCGTACTATGTTGCTTCTTCATAATTTGGAGCATGATCAGCTCACCCATCGCAAGGGAGCCTCTTCCTTCTAAAACAGCTCAGCTGTGAAACATCGGTGTCAACGCTAATATTGGTATCTCTGATGATGATGACCGGCTAACCGACCAAACTCGGGCAATGCTTCCAAGGTGTCGATGGTCTAGCAAAACGTCTTTGAATATCCAATGTTTTTAGCCGTTCAGCTAAAGAGCGAGCTGTTTTTACCTATGGACACTGTCCGTAGTCCTCGCATCCGCGAAAAATTTCCTTGGTAAACTCTAAAATTGCATGTTTTATGCAAATCACTTCTGGTGAGTACTAGTGATTCGCAAAGGAAACGCATTCGTAGGCATGAAAATCTTACCAAGCTTTCTCTGGTATAGGTGGGCAAACTCACCTCAGAAAAATATGTTTGTTCTCATTTGAGAGTCAGATGTTTCAGCTCAACTTCTTTGGTGGCTGTGGACCCAGGTACAGTTGAACCGGTCTTGAACACATCCGCAGTGTTCAAAGTATTGTCAACTCTGCAATAGGCTCAGCTTATCCTTGTTTTCCAACTTCATTCTGATTCTTCCTTGCGCCTTCTTCATGTGTCATATGTACGAACATTCACCGCTTTCCTCGTCCAATCTCTACCCGACCGCAGGCGGTTCGAAGTCATTCGAGGCACTCGGTATCCTATACACTCTCAAGGCATGAAACAGTTGTTGTTGAATACATTCCCGATCCTAAAACAGATATGTTCCAGGTAAGTTCTGTCTCATCCTGTTCACACTCCCCCCATCCGACTGTTAGTTATATCGTCATGTACATGCCTAGCTTAGTGTACCTTCCGTAGGCAAAAGCCGAAGGTTTGAGGATCCTCACTGCTATCCACAAATAAATGAATTGAATAGGGACGTTTTTTGCAACCATCGGGTATGGTGTCAGAAATCCAACTCTATGTGTGCTATAGCCTACTCTAAAATGTTTTCGGATACCACCCTGTTTGCCTTCCCATCAACAAACTACACAATAGGCTCTCTTCTCAAAGAGGAACGTTTAGCACTTGGAGCTTTCGTATTGGTTTGGTAGACAAAACAACTAGCCCTACTTCGCTGGTATTTCAAACGCAAGCAAGACTCATTTCTTTCTAACTGGAACTTCCACCCCTAGTCATCATGATGCTGCCCTTGTCGAAGTGAATTTTTGAGCCGTTATTGGTTGTGATCGCTCACAGCCTGGATTTTGGAGGTTCCGTTGATACCATTGCCTCTGTTCTCTTTGACAATTACTGGGTCCCGTGGTTGTCTTGTTTGAGAATGTCTTGAAATCTCGGGGGACTCGCTTGCGAGTGATTTTCTCAGTGTCACCAGGCTTGTACAAAACGAATGCGAACTACAAAGCAGCTGAAATCGGGTGTAGCTCTCGACAAATCCTCTCATTTGCACACTAATTTGGTTTTGGCAGGAGGGTCCACTGCGTCCAGCTGAATCTCTCTTTTATGATGGTCCGTTCGAGGAGTTTGGAGTGTGTTACGTCTAGATATGAAGATCTGTTTAGCGGAACTGTTATTGCGAGTCAATGTTTGATTTCGTCCCGCTGAAGTTACTTCTACGTACTCGTCACCAGCCATCACCGAGGGCTTCAGTTCATTGGTTACACTGGGTTTGTTCGCCATTACACGCAAACATCTTTTTTGATGTTTGAGAGGACAGTGTCGGATACAGAACAAATAGAGGAAAGTTTCTGTGGGATGACGCGCTATATCCATCAGTCAAGATGCTACTCCTCTGATTATATATATATATATATATATATATATATATATATATATGTTAGCCACAGCAAATCTCCAACATATCCAACGACACAAGATTATGAAGTACTATGCAATGCCTTTCAATCACCGGTTTTTTATGAAATTGTGCGACTAGGGGGCGCTGGCACCCTAGACAATACTTGATTCGGACTTTAACTACGATAGGGAGGGGAGGACTTGGCACGAAAATAATCGGATGGAGCGGTTGTTTTGTGTAGTGAGATTACCCCAGCCGAAACATATACAAGAACGTATGTATTACAGCTGTAACCCTTAACGATATTCTGGTGTCCCTCCACGGCACCTACTAGGGACAGCTTTTCTTGTCTCATCGCACTTAAGAAACCTGCAGCTCATTTCATGAGCATTGGCCTCTGTACCGACTGACAAGACCTAGTTAATCGAATCAACAGTGCCCACGACTTAGAACTACCTTCAGTCCATTAGTTACATTGCATTTTTGCTAATCAGTGTCGATGAGAACAGCACTTTAAGATTTTGATATAAATGCATTTTTGTCATTAGGAAAGTCAAAAAATAGATCCGGCAGCCTAAAGTTTGTAAGGTAAGGCACCGTTGATCGCACCATAACCCTTCCTAACCCTTCTGTCTCTCACGAACGCGAATCCAATGACAGTTTAACTTTCCTAGATGTTTTAATGAGCCGGTCTCCGACTATCTAGTACACAGTCCATCGTAGGAGCACGTTTCGGCAGCCTTGGTCGCAATCGCGATTAGGTGTGAATCCTCCTGCACAGAGCCAGGAACGTACGTACCATAGGTGATCTACCATAAGAATAGCAATTTCTGGAAAGCTCCTCATATCGAAGGGCTGTCCTGAAAAATTCATCACCGTGAAGGATAAAGCCAGTCTACCGAACCGAGTTATGCTTTACCCGAAAAGAATCACATGTCAAAACATTTGTCATAAGATTAAGTCGGCTTTGAATTGAACCGGTCAGGTGACGCAGCTGAGGCTCCCCTCGACCACTAGGAAGATCACACTGCAAGGTAATTGCCCAAGTTCGTTCAGCTTATCCCCTTCTCGTTGTGTATCAGTTCATAAGATTAGGCGGTCACTATGAATTCATCGATTCCTCGACATCTAGTTGCAACGAATCATCTATGTGATCACTGAGGTCGGGGTAGCTCAGTGGTTAAGGCGCGAACTTGCTGACCCGAAGTCCCATGGGCACAAACTCAACTCCGGCATCCCGGCAGTGTGACTCGCTTTCTGTCAGTAACTAGGACGTTTCATTCTAACGGCACATGAATGAATACCATGAACTGTATAACAGTGACAACAGCATTCCTATGCAAATAGCGTGAGCATCACGATGCAGTAGAGGGTAGTGGGCTCCTTCCCGGAAGCTTAGAGTGACATGTTACCAGCAATGCCAACGGACATCCCAGAATGAAGATAACATTTTCTGGACACATTCTTGGTACGAAGTTATCATTGGTGTTAAACTGTGGATGGTCCATTAAGTTGCAGCTACACTGGGGGTGGGGATGAGGGTAGGGTTTTTTGGGCGGAAAGTCATACATCTCATTCTGCAACGTACGTGGAAATGCTTTGGATGCATCCTTCTTCATTTGTGCGGTGAAACCCGAAGGATATCTGCCCTCCTAACTTGTTCAATGCAGTATACATCCTCGTGGCCAGCGACCCGCCAATTTGGCCTAATGCGATGGCTGTCAAAAACTGTAGAGCAACTGAACTTATCTATCCCGAATAAAAACTACTAGAATCCAGTCAACGTGACTGGAGTGATTTTACTAGTCGCGCACTTGAGAGCCTAACGAGTGAGATTCACAAAGACTGAAAATTCCAAGGAGAATCGAACGGACCCTTACAGGCCCCATTCAAGTGTTCCAGTCTAAGATCTCGATGTTTCGTGATAAAACATGTTAAGTCCTCCAAATTGCAAACTTTCGCATTCATACGCAAACAACGTATCTATCCAAGCGGAATCGTCGCCGAAGTGCCAAACCAGGTGCTCTTTACAGATTGCATGATAGTTGTGTCCAATAAATGGCAAGCTGAACGAGTTGATTCCATTCTTCTGCTTTCTTTTCCTCGGCTTTTTAATTCAAAATTCTGTATGCCTATTTAAAACAGCCAGCTTGCAAAGGTAATGCGGTCGAGTCAATTTTAATTCCACTTTTGCTTTTGTACAGATTGGGCGTAGCACGAATAGTCACATTGATTTTGTTGTCCAGGAACCACGACCTTCTGGCTCCTCTAGGAAACGTCACGATCGACGACTAACTGTACCTCAAAAACCTGTAGACGCATCGACCGTCCCCGATGCCATACCCGTCAATGGCAAATCACTCCAGGACTGCCCATCTCCCCCCGAAAGTGCCGTTTCTCGCTTCGCTTGCCGTATACACATCGACCGCGAACCGCCTCACACGGCCCGCATCTACGCTGCAGGTTTTGATGCTGCGAAAAACATTGTTCTTGGAGTAAGACTTGTGGACCCTACTTTCGTTTTAACTTTCTATGCTTGTCGACAGTCTTTCAACACGCGCATAGTGTAAAAACTAGTTTCTGTTGTACATTGTCGTGAGTTTACCACGAGGTGCTCTCAGGAGACATACATCCTAAAATTGTCGGTCGATCTATAGTGTCTCATGTACTCGTAAATATATGTTACGAGATAGCTAGACGATCATGTACAGGTTTTGATGGACATGCAGTTCAGTCATCCGTATGTAGTTTCCTTTTTAAACACTTTGCTGTTCTGACGAGGTCAGCCGATCGTCTGAACTGCCAGTGCTACTCAAAACGAAGTTGACTGGATGATACAGATTGTACTGATCGGGACGGATACTCCGATCGTCTGCCATACTAATAAAGTTTTATTCTAGGCTCCTGAACATTTTGTGCGTGACCAAGGAGATCCCGTTAGGCGTGAAGTAATGAAGATACCAGGAGGAAGCGTACATTTGAGTTGGGGGGGGGGCAGGTGTTTTCGTAAGAAGTGGTTGCGCTGCATTTATGCTACTTATGGAAACCGCAAGATCGTGAGTGCCCGATTTGCCCACTGGATCTCTGTGACAAAGCCAGTAAGAAGCGTCTGATCCAGGAACCTTGATTTGTCGTGCACCACAGTTAGGTAACCGGACCTCCAAAAGACTGCTGATATCTGATCGATAGTCGTAAAGACTGCGCATACAGATGCCTTGGCTAGAAGCCTCAAGTAGAGCACAGACGTTCCAAGAACTAATGAGGAGCTTCTTATGTTGAGAACTCTAGCGTCCTCTCTGGCCTTCCCAGCCACTGGGCCAGAAAAGGGTGCGACACTTTCTGTAGATGCCATAGCCTGAAGGGGATTGCATGTTAGAAACATTATCGTCGAAGTTCCATTGGTATGTGTTGTGTGTTGGACCCTCTAATTCAGATCAGGAGTACACAAGCCTGTGAACAAGCAGGAAGTATGCAGAAAACAGGTGGTCAGCAACGCTAGCATGATTCATTCTAGCTCCCACAGCCTATTTCATTATTGTGGAAAACGAGAGTGGATAGCTACGCGTTGAAGGCAGGAGCCGATATCCTTGAACGATGGATTTACTGGTAGGGATGCGCTTTTGTTATTGGTGCAGTGCCGGGGGCGAAAAGCCCGCGGAGTGTGAGCAATGCACCTATCATGGTTGAATTACGTCAATAGTCAGTCGACTTAAGCCAACATTATTGATTCGATGTTCCCACCAGACGCAAGTAATGTTCTGAAGACATTAGTGACCAGACGCTGACAGTTTTTCATGTTTTCGGCTTGCAGTGGCTAACTTTCTGATCCATGTAACAGTAGGGAATATTTTAGATAAGCAAATGTCGTTTCTGTGTCATCGATACTTCAGGTTGGAAAAAGCTGTTCTTTTCTTTCCTAGTTGTATGCTATCACACTGATTAGCTCGACTGAAACAATGAGGTTCGGATTCGATCCCACCTAGTCTTACAACAGCAATTTACCAATATGGTACTGGTCATTTACGGGGAGTTTTCGCGCTAGCTTTGATCGGTACTGGTGTTTTACGGTGGTCCTACGAGCTGATCGATTGGTGTATTTTTTGTCGACCTGGGAGGCCATGAGAAAGAGAGAGAACACGCGCACTGTGGCATGGTTGGAATCAATTTGCATGCTCCAGGAGGGACGGTAGTCTTGAGTTGTGACTGTCCATCGGTATCTGATAGCCACACAATTAAACTAAATCCACAGCCGATTGATACTTGTTGGACGCCAGGTAGCACGGTGCGAGCATGCTTGCAAGAAACAGCTAATGGTCAGTGGTCTCCGTCACCTGCTCGGCCAGTACTTACTCCGAATCAACCATCTAGATTTGATCCCACAAGGTTCAGGTGACCAACTTGTGTGTACATGCCCAAAAAATATTTAAAAATGTTCGGCTTTAGCACCCTTTCGGTGCCTAACTGCCCTGCCACTCGAAGGATACATGAGGGCTGGGATACTGCCAGGTTACCCAACCTTAGACAGGGGAAGTCGAGATGCAAAGGTCGGGTTCGAACCACGGACCTTCCGGTCAGTAAATTCGCGCTCTAACCACTGAGCCATCTCGTCACTCTCAAGGATAACAATATCGGTGCCTTTTGCTCGACGGGTCAGCTGGATGAGGTTTCCTGAGTTGTGAGGGTATTCTGAAGCTTCAAATCTGGCGTTCATTCTCGAATGTGGTCACTTTGTTCATAAACTGAAAAGCACCGCACACCGCTGATCAGCAGCCCGTGGCTGAGTGATGTAGTTTTGATACGCCTCCTTGAAAGATTGCAGGTTCAAGTCACTCTCACGGTTCATGAGGTACCACCGACGATTCCCAACAGGGGTGAGACAGTTGTACACTGATTCTAAACCTGTCAGCATAGTCTGATTTCAGTCACCAGGTGGTTACCAGACTTGGGCAAAACTTCATGCAAAAAGTTATAGACAGCGTCATTTAGGCAGCGCGCCATAAAACGAGGGCGGAATTATATCATTTGATACTGTGTTGGCCCATGCATGCGTATAATTTCAGTAATGTTTTGGTGGATACTTATGGGTGCTACGGTCCATCCACTTCGCTCTATCCACGCATCAACACCACCCACCAACTGAGACTTTTAAAGATGCTCCATCGTCCTTTTTTATAGGAATTAGCAGTCAAATGGCGTTCCCAGGGTCATATGGATGGCTTGACCACGAATGGTGTAATGGTCTTTCACGCCGATCCCGACTCAATCACGTCCGATTCACTGCATGACAATGACAGTACGTTCCTCATCCGTTTGGTGTAGCTGCATGTTGCGTGATTTCACCTGAACTTGCATTCTTCAACCCGAACAGGCGCTTGCTTTCATTGTTCTCCAATATAGTTGAATTGACTCCAGCATGCGATAAGAAAATTCACCCACCAGCAAACTTCAGCCGACGTGACCTAAAGGCGCCGTACCCTTTTTTACCGTTCCACGGTCATGTGTCTACTCAGTGATTTACACTCCACTTCCATTGTGTGCCCATCTGTGTGGTCTCATCTCATTCCAGTAATTCTTACAAAGGACGTACGCCTATTAGGTTTTCGATCAATAACCCGGTGAGAAACGAGTTGTGTTATGAGCATCGCAAAACAACCGAAAATCTCCAACCTAGCCACTCCAAATTGTACGCGCACATTTCTCCGAGGGTGCGTAATGTCTGTGCATACTGTTTTGTTTTTGGCTCTGTCCACTACCGTTGACATTTGTTGAGCTGTGGTGATATATCCGACCTGGAGTTTGCTTGACGTTACCAGCTACAGCAAAAGAACTCGTGCGATAAATAACACCATTTAATTGAGGCTTAGATAGATCACAGTCCCCCCCCCCCTACGAAGAACTAACCACTGGTATGGACCATAATTGTCTGCTCTTCGGAGTGCTACTCAACACGTTGCTGTGTCAGCTCATTGAATTCAGTCTGTCCTCGAGGGAAGGAAGCATTATTACCGGCGGAACTACTCATCATAAATTTTTCATCCTCCTGGTCCCATTTAAAGCAAATGAGTCCAAGCTGATTTTTCCCACTCCGTACACTGTCCGTCGTAAAATATGCCCCTCAGTCTCGTCGCGTGACTGTTGTTGACTTAATAAGAGCGCTCAGATTATTAATCGAATAGACACTCACAGGCAGTCGTATCCTCATAACTATTATGGTCCTTACTCTGGACAGTACGCGCATTCACTATACATGGGTAAGCATTAGTGAGGTAGTTGTTGCTACTATCGAAAGCAAGAGCTTCGAAGCAAAATGGCGCCCCAAGCGTATGAAGAGACCCTGAACCATTGCGCAACCTTAGGTAAAAAAAAGTCGTTCAGCTATAACACCCTTTCGATGCCTAGCTGCCGTGCAACCCGAAGGAAGCACGAAGGCTGAGATACTGCCAGGTTGCTCAGGCCTAGGCAGCAGCAGTCGAGATGCAGAGGTTGGGTTCGAACCACGGATCTTGCGGTCAGTAAGTTCACACCTTAACCACTGAGCCATCTCAGTTTGGGTAAACCAAACTGTAAAACAGGTCATTGTTGGTGGAAACAAAGCTAGCTGCCTTTGGATCCAATGAACTTTAGTTAACTGCATCAGTCCGTTTTCAAAAGTCAGTCTCATATGTTGACCCGATTACTTGGTTCGGTATGGAGTCCTGCGGATTCGGGCTTTTCTGGAAGTCAGTCACTATAATTTTGCTGGTCTGCAGTCTTCTCGTGAATATTCCAAAACCAGGATGCAATACTCCGTGTACTCGGATTAGACAGCTATGGTCATTCCATGGTTATGGCCTCGTTAATTAGCGATAACGAATCAAGTACGCGATCGTTCTCTCAGACCTGCCGGTATCTACCGGTCGTACATGTCACCAATAGCACCAAAAATCTAAGAGACGTTCAAAAGTTTCTGATTGAATTGTTTCACTTTTCTTTTGTGGGCAAACGTAACGTTTTCTACAAATGCATCATCGGTCCCTTACAGTTGAAAAATATGAAAAGACAAGTAGCTAGGCGGTAGTGTAAAGTCTTCGGAACGCAACCACACAAAATGAGAGAACGTTGGGACCATATACAAGAGGTCAGAGAAGATAAGGGTTGTTAGCTTGTTACAGTCATTTCTGTCCGATTCAGTAGTCCTGTTTGTCTTTCAACTACTGTGTAATCAACGTGGAAAGTAGGAGCTGTTTTAGGCCAGGGTAACAGCGAAGCCTGCATATGTTTCCTCTGAAGGTACATTGTCGGTTTGGACAAGCGTATACCAATGGCCTCGGCTGTCCCTAGCACTCCCTTTTTGCATCCTTTGGTTTTGTATGGCGGTACTCGATCCGCGACTTTGAGAGCCGCTTTGGAATCAACCTGATGACCGATATCCACCAAGTGGGCTAAGATGAAACCCAACAGGCACCCATCTCGTTTGGTTTCATGTTGATCTGTCAACTGGCACGTTTTCCATGCTGAATTCGGCACGTAGAGCAACCGATGGCAACTGTTCACCACTGAGCGATCGTCTATAGGACTTTTGGGTACATTCCTCACCAGATGCACCTGTTCATTATGAAATCCCAACACACACAAGCCGTGGTTCTAAGACATCAGCGACCTGATGATCCCTTGGATACTCCACCTAAATAAACCAGATCTCGCAACCACCGGAGTGAACAGTACCATCAACTACAGTCGAGTTATCCTTCTATCAGCTGAGTTCTTGCATATCGACCATGGACATTCCTTTGAAAACACTTTCACTATGCCCCGGATTTCGGAAGGTCCTAAATGAAATTCCGCCCGACACCTCACCTTCAAGACTGTCAGACTAGTCCTTATTCATTTTCCAATCGATCGGAGCACAGATCTCCAATTGCTGTGACAACTCCAAAATTTGGCTAGTGTCAGCGTGAACAGTTTAATTTTCTTTTGGAAACTTCTGCATGTGAAAAATTAGGCGATATGGTTGCACGATTTGGGGAAAGTGATCTATCTACCTTTGAAAATTCATGATGTGGAATGATTCCTTCGGTTTGGTTTGACTTTCAACTATATATTGGATCCTTTCACCATTCAGACCTTGCCTGGCCTGAAACCCGTTTTGTTTTTCACTCATTCAACGGTTTCCAAAAGGGACAGTCGTGGAAAAATTGGCGGTTCAGCACAAAGCATGGTAAACACAGCGGTTTGTTTTTTTCTAAGACAAGCGTTCGTTTTCAGTGAGACCCACACGTAATTGCTAATAGTAAATATCTTTTTCATAAGTTGAAGGTATGTTTTCAGAAACTTAACTGTTCGTTCTCCGTCTTTTCTACCTTCCCTGTTCCATTGACGTGTTCTCAATCCAAAAGATGACCAGTAAGTCTTCTCATGTTTTATCTCGTCCTCATTCTTGCTAGGTTTTCCATTCACTGTTATGTCTCGCCATCGTATCATTAGAATATGATGATACACGAACTGTCACTGGCAACAAAGGGGACATCTCCCAGTTGTCCCGTGATGAAAGAGCCTCAAGTGATTTCCGGTTTCTGGAGCCAGAATAGTTGACTGTGATAAATTTCGGGTAAATGGCACGTGCTCATGAAATAGCTCAGGGTTTTCCCACGCGCAGCGTGTTCAGGGTTGCATGAATAATACAAAGAGAGCGTCCTCAAACTACCATGCTTGAGACTAGCATGCAGTCGCCAGCTTGTCCATCCCCAGTGACATTCGGGCTTTCATCACGCCAGTCTGTTTTTCATTTGTTTTCAGGAACTTGCGATCCAGACTAAGATAAAGAGTGCATGTCACTGAACTAAGTGCTTTACAGCTGTGTGAACACCAATTTCAGAACCTCTACACCGTTTGACTGTTGAATAGCAAGCCATAAGCCATAGGCCAAAATAGTCAATGTTCTGTGTGGTTTTGAAAAGACCGCCGGAGAAAATTATTTGTTCTTCAGACACAAATATACATTTGTGTGACGGAGTTTGCCCCACATATGAAATGTTCTGTTAGACGTTTAAACTGGAAACTGTCAGCATGTGGCGCTAAGTAAGTCGGTCTCACTGTATACCTCCTTACTTTCGGATAATAGCATGACTAGGGTTTGGACAACTGTACCGATATCCTATCCCGATTCGCTCGCAGTTTCCAAATCACTCAGATTGCGATCGAAATTTATTAACTCGTTACCTCGTTTTAGTCGTGCCTTCCTGACTGGGGTACACAGGATCCTGCATGCATGCAAGACAGGATGCGCGTGCTATCATTTCCTAGCCGGGCTGCCTAGCTGAGTTCCGCCTGTCGTTGTGCGTTTGGCTTATGTCAGGTGGGGTTCGCGAAGAACGCTGGATCAACGTCACTGATGGCGCCTTAGTTCGACATGATACTCAGATGTTTTTATTTTAATGCTGTCCAAGTGTGTAGGCACCTTATTCGTCGTTCTTCCCCTTGACGACGTGGGACTCAGTCCCTACCCTTCCTCTTTTTCTCAATTCCTTACCAAATGTTTTTACCTAATGATTGTATGGCGTCTAAGCTCCATTATATACTATTGGTGTATTGCTGTCATTGATGATAATGATGATGACCGTTCTAGTTGGATAGTATCCTTTAAGTTTACTGTGTATCAGGTTCAAACTCATGAGACGGCACAGTACTTCGAAACCTTGACTATAGTCGCCTACTCCACTAGCGGTTGAATCCTTTTAAATAGTATCCAGTGCTGATTTCTGCGTGAACACCTTTCCAAAGAAGCCATGTTACTGAAAGAGACTCTAAGTCGGGAGTAGCGGAAGGGTTTCTCAAGTAAATCGTACTTCCCTGCTGTTCTCATCCCGGTTGACCCAATGTCATCAGATTGGTCATTCTAATACGGTAATCCTCTTGGTGTTCCGGTTTGCAATGGGCTCGTAATCTTACATCATGGCCGTCTGCTGCCTGATTGCGGTTTGGCCTGATGCATGCCGATGCTTGGCAGTTCGTGCTTAATTCATCACCCATGTCAATCTAAGATGGATCAGGTTGCGTGGACCGTAAATGGCTAGTTTTTACTTTGAACCTGCAATAACTTATTCAGCTGGGTCTTTTCAATACGATGTTCTCTGAAATACGACTGTTTGGAATTCGGGGACGACACCTTTATGAGAAGCTCCAAAGTGACTGAAATCTTTAGTGACCCGTCGATGAGTTTTAATTAACCCACTTATGTGAATGGCTTTGATGTACTGAGTCGTCACTTGACTGAGCCAGCCTTTATACGCCATACATTCGGTTTAAAAACGTCGAAATTGAAAAAAAACCTCGGAGTTTCACGTATAAAAAATGATACGCAAATAAATGAAGTGATTGATTATGCATCCCTCATGAGCTCCAAGCAGGATAAAACCGGTGTTATGCCGGTTATACTTATCACCAACCTTATCACTACGCAGCCTTACCGCCCGGTACACAGCTGGACGGTATTAATCCGGGTTTCGAACTGGCCTTGATGACAACATGAACACTGGAACTGAAGACTGATCTTACAGTGTCGTTATGTGGGCTGCGAAGAAGGTTACATAACTATCGTAACTAACGTTATTGTATAAGCTGATAGGATTTAATGCTACCGTCTCGGAATGTTTCTGGTACATCATTGGTCGAACAGGCTTCATTCTTTTCAAGTGTTTGAAACGCTCTTCAGTCAGATTTTGCAAGCTTGGCCGGATGGCATATTGCTGGGCTCGAGTCCTGTTCTTCAGATCGGGTTCTTTTATATGTGATATTGCCCAATCTAGCAGTAGCTGTGTCCTTGATAGTTGATGGCTTATCCGAGGTGCCGCTTCTCCTGATGAACGGACGTTTTGGCTCTGAACGAAGGATAGTCGTTCAGAGCCAGATGCAGATGTGCTAAATACCGCTTTCGACATTGATCTCTCAGCTAATGCTGCGTTTTCCATCAAGCCCTGTGTTCAATAGCAGCGAAGACAGTGGAGTTCCAACAATCTTTGGGTCACTGCTCGAAGTCTTCCTTCCCGGTTGGTCATCCCGTTCGATTACTTCTCAGGCACTGCTGCAGTTTCCTTTGCCAGGCGCGACCTGGAAAACGAGTATTATTTTAACTCCGCTTGTGTCACTTTAAGAAAAGTGACTGGCTAGTTACTTGTGTCTTTCCAGATGCAAAACAAACGAACACGGCTGAGAGAACATATCAGCGGCCTTATACGTAAAGTTCTTTGCAATGAGATCTTGAAGGAAGTGCCTGAAGCGAAGAAGAGAAACCCATTGGAACTGCAATAACGTTACAATTCACGAATGTTTTGTCAGGAAAAGTCATTCGGTGTTTTTTACTAGTGAATGAGCCATGCCAATCATTCTTCCACTAAGTAGGCTTTCTCCATTACTAGAAAAATTTCGGTCAGTCGGGTGATACTCGATGCATTTGTGTGTACCAGCACTGAGGTACGATATAACACAGTTCATATCCTCAGTTGTATTCAAACCTTCCCTTCTTTCGATTCGTCCTCGAAGCGAATATCACAGTCCGATTACCCAGATGAAATGGTTGTTCTTTAACTCTGCCCAGGATCTTCGGGGGGGGGGGTCATCTGTGTCTTAAGCGCTCATAATACAAGCAACTGTGTCTCGGTCGAAACTGAAGCCTTGACTATGCGTAACAGTCAGCTATGGCGTTTTTGATGTGGCGTCACGTCCCAATATTGTGTCAGTCCTGTCAGACAATCGTGTTTCAGTCGTAATAGACTGGTCCGACTTGCTATATATAAATCTGAGCACACTTGCTCCCGTGTGTTAGAAAATCAACCACGTCATTGGTCGACCTTTGTGATTTGTAAGTAAACTTATACATTGGCGAAATACACTCATTTGCAAACAAATTTGGTCCTGCGAGAAACTCACCTGAAATCCAGCTGAATCTCCCGTTTATGATGTTTCCATGTCGAAGAATTTTCAGCAACCTTATGAGTAAACTTGTACATATTTTAGAGGCTGAGGGCTGTGTGTCACCGAGCACCAACCTGTCCAGCACTTTAAGCAACAACGAAGCCTATAAAATAGGGTGGTATTTGATGGAATCACAAACAAGAGGGGATTCCAGTATGGTAATACGCCACCCGTGCGTGAGGCTTGACAATTAATGGACGCCATTGAAGAGATGTCAGATGAGAACAAAATGTTCTCTGGTAAAATGCGTTAAAACCCAAGGGAATTGTCAGGTCCACTGGTTTTAGTTGCATGGTTATTTTTCAGTTCGTTGAATACGTTGCCGATAAATCAGCGCTAACTAGCATATTCGCACGTTCTTGTGAGATATAAACGACTAAATTACTGGCCTTAGCATCAAACAAGTGGTTAGTTGGTTTCTCTGTGGAAGGTTTTCTGTGTTTTCCTATGCAGCAGAGTTCTGATCGCCTTCCAGATGTTCGTGCCGCCTGACTACAAGGTGTAATTCGCACAGAACACCTTTAGTCGGTCCTAATCGGGACAGACTAGTACGTTGTCGTTACCTTCTAAATACCTGTATGCTCATTCCGTATGGCGACAGAGTATTTTTATTACTGGTGATATGAAATGATGATCTGAGCTGATAAAGAGTTTCTCCTAGACAGCACAAAGAAAAGCAGGACTAGTGTCAGTCTTTGACGGTTCATGTTTTCTTATTTCCCATTCCGCTATAAACCGTGTACCATAGGCACATTGGTTCATGTATCACAAATTGGTTGAGGTCTTTGGAGTGTATCTTACTGTGTCTTAGAGCTCAAGATGGCTCAGTTGTTGAGGCGCGAACCGGAAGGTCCGTGGTTCGAACCCAACCTCTGCATCTCGACTGCTGCTGCCTAGGCCTGGACAACCTGGCAGTATCTCAGCCCTCGTGCTTCCTTCGGGTGACATGACAGCTATGTAACGGAAAGGTTTTACGGCTGAACGACGATTTTACCTCTAATCACTCATTGGTTAGATGTCAACAAAGTGTCTCACCTCAGGAAGCATATTTGGGTTGGTCGGTGGCAAATGCACATTCGAAACTGAGGGAATGTTCCCTCTTACAACAATTGTAAGAGAGGTGACATCAAAATAACTGGAGAAATTCTTACACGCATTTGGACGAGCACATCTGGCTGGGTCGCCTTCCTAAGTGAGACCTCCGCCTACTCCGCGGGGTTGGGGGGGGTAGCTTTCGTTCTGTATGAACTGCTTCTCTGGGTCGTTTGTACTTAACGTATGGTCAACTCAGTCGGACTCTCATCACCCGCTCCAACGGAGCTACGGCAAGAGGTGCAAGTGAAGGAAACTTCTTCCAGATTTGCTGCCGAGCTTTGGAAGCAAGGCTTATGGGGTTGACCAGACAGGCATTTGAGGGGAGTAACTGTGTGAACAACACTCCTTCTACTAAGAATATTGCGAGCTTTCTTTGTACACTGTACAGAGAACATGCTTTTTTGTGTTGTGATCGCAGACCATTGTTTTGCCACTGTTTTTCCAGCTCCCATCACAATGCTTACCTCTTTGTACCTGCGGCATTGACCTTGCTGGCGCTACATTTTGCAGTTCAGTTATCGCAACTAATATACTTGTTGCCATGGTAATTTGGTGTATACCTGTTTATTTGTCGTTGTGTACGTGACCGAACGTCACGTGGTTGGGTGTGATAGCCGGAATTGGTCCCTCCGTATTCAAAACAGTATTTTCGCAATGGACTTGACAGGGCATTGCTCATGAAGCTCCTGGCTGCCGTTTCCACTCGGTTTTCCTGATAAGAATTCGAAATTATTGTAGCGCGCCTGGTAAACAAGTTTGATCGTCCATGATTTACCAAGTTTCTATCATCAACTTGGTCACAAGCTTAATAGAGAATCCAACCAGTGTGGTTTTTTGTATCCGAATCGTGTGGTCTCTTTCTCTCCGCGTCATGAGAAAACACCTCAGAGAAGAGGAATCTGATCTCTCCCAGGAAGTAGGCCTTTCTCTAGGGGTCACAAAACATGTCGTAGCTGTGGACTGTCAAAGGGATTTTTTACGGAGTTTACGAGATTTGGTTTGGACGGATTTAGTCCATGTACTAACGTTTTCAAAACCAATCACCACCTATCATGTACTTACACGAATTACCATATCCCCTCTTCCGGTATGTGATGGTCATGACCCCTAACCGCCAACAACTAACAACCTATAAATAGCCCAGAGGGAGCATAACACACCAACAATCTGTAAATAGTTCAAAGGAAGAATAATTCATACGACGAGTGAAACCTTCATCCGAGAAGTCGCCACCCGAGGAGCCAATTAACATCTGACCACGTGATGTGAATTCCGTGATTGTAGGACAAGTGGCGCCATATCGAGCTAATCACTGTTAATCAGCCGCTCGTGGCTGAACGGTCCGGGGGTCGCGGGCTCGAAACACCCTGTGGTTTCGTGAGATGCGCACTGCGGATGATTCCTAATAGAGATGAAACAGCTGTACAGAGCTTCTCGGCTTTTCATCACAGATTGGCTTCACTTACTGGACGAAATCTCTATTGAAAAGTCAAGATAAATTATCGGCGCGTTCCTACGATGTCCACTCTTTATCTTCTAAACTTCAAAACAGCCCGGTGGTTCGGTTGCTGTGGCCTACCGAACCTGAATTCATCCCTCAGTCGCACCATGTGCGGTTCAACGTTACAACTTTGATGTCGTCCGTATATGGGTTAGAAATTGACACAACACCACTTGCCTCCGATGCGAACACACAGAGGCTGGTTGTCACGACATCTGACGAATAATTCGGCACTCTCGCTCATTTGACCGAAGCTGTATGCTAAACGCACACGCTAAGTGCACAAGCCAACGGGTATTTGAACAAATAGCTACACCGAAACAACCTGAAATGTATTGCCTTAGAAACTGAGATAGTGGTAGGATTGTTTTCATTTTCAACCGGCGAATTTAGTGTTGCACACAGGAGGAAGTAAATGCCATTATGGCGGAGAAATCTATGGTGGCTACTTTGAAAATCCGCTGTGGAGTGGGGATCATCATATTCATGGTTGTGCTCTATCGACCATTGGTCAATTGAATGCACTACGTATGCGGTGCATGATAACCGGCCAGTTTGCGGGCACAACTGTTCCTCAGAATTCCGTTAAGGTCTGCTTCGATGCGTTCCAGTAAACTTAATGAATCGTTTCAACTCCTTTAACCAGAGGGGAGTTCGTTCAAAATCTATGATCCGTTTATGTTACAGTTGTGTTTGAATACCTTGCCCTAAACTGCCGAAATGTTTATCGGCCTAAATATGTACCGGCGGACTGGTTGAAGACGAGATCACTTCCCGAATTGGAAAAGCCAGGTTCTTGTCAACCCTCGACTCCTGTAGTGCAGGTGTAACGCCACTTTTTTGTACGTCTGTAATGCTTTATTTATCAGAGTGGCCTCGGCAGCATATACGGGGGAGCTCTTGGTGTGTGACCATAAGTCAAAGCATTACCCGGGTCTGATGAGAACATTAGACCGAGGTATGACAGATGGTTTCCGTGAGTGGGAACTCTCTGATCTAATCGTACATAATAGCCCACGCTGGTTAGACCACGCACTCTATATCAGAGGGCTGTTTACCTTGCGGAGCTCTTTTTGTGCAGCCATGTGCTGGGTAAGAGCAACAAAGCAGTAAACTCGGGTTGATAACTGTTGACCCCAGGACGCCACACGCCGACGGCTAATGATACTGACAAACACGGTCATTGACACTTCTGCATCAAAGCCTACCAACCTCGGTGCACTTCATTAATAAACTATCTGATTTCGTAGTCACCTCTAGTGAATGGGTAGCTCTTGCTTCTTATTCCACCTTTTTTTAAACGAACGAAGTGATAGCAGCTAGAAACAATGTATGCTAAAATCACGGTTCGTAGCTCAATGACTGAAGGGGATTGAATTATATTGCTCTCGTTTATTTTTGAAGAGCATGGTCACAAACCTAAAAAGTAAATGCAAGTGATGAATGTGAAAGGGTTACAGGAACCATCTTGTCAGCTGATGACCGTCTTCCTAAATAAATCCGACCAATATGAAACTAAGTTTGGGCTAACTGTCGACAATACCACTAAGTAGGGGTACATATATCGTGTCGCAGTGATGGATTCGAGCCTTAAAAAGGCCTCTCACAACAAAGCACTTTCAGGTATCAACAAAAGTCTGATGTTTAAATCGCATCTGCCTACTCGTAGGCACCCATTCATTGATGCACCCACTGGAGTGCCTTCATTAGGCAAATAAATATTCGAATCGCTCCCATCGGCTGAACAAACTACCACGCCAGTTCCCCCAACTTCCCTAATCAATCAAGGTGAACAAACTCGCTGGAATTTGTAATTCATGTTTAGACAAGAATTAGTCGAAGACACACTGGAAAACCTTTTTCACCAATGATACAGCAGAAGAGCCAAACCTGAGAACTGGATAGTATCTCTCGTCAACTTTGAGATTTTCCACCCTTAAATGAAATTCATTATGTCAATTAATTGTTGGTTTATGATTTACTCAAGTTGTATTTAGAAACAATTTTTTTCCGGTACGTTGACACCACAGTTCTGTTCTTGTTTTAGGTTAACCGCTCAGGCACACTGGCGCGAGGTTAGCATAGGTGGGGTTCTCTATGAGATGCGAGACAAGCGGTGTATACCTACTATGGAAAATCGGGTGAGTATCCGTCAGTTTCTCAGTTGGTCATCTCACCCCACATGAGTTGCGTAAGCTTAATACTGCTCCAGTGAGAGATGTGGTGGTCCCGCTGATGTCCCTGTGAGGTTATTATGAAGGTAACGCTAGGCGTTCGCCGCACTTATCTAGTTCAGAAATTTTCCCCAATTTTTAAATCGTGGACTGAATGAAAAAAGAACTACATTGTATAATGTATCCTCTCTGCAACGTCATGTTTCTACGCTGGCTGCTTTTGACGGGTCCTTTTTATGAATTCCCTTTTTTGGTAGAAATAATTAGTGTGGTTCGTTTCTCAAGTCAGCATCTGCACATTCCCTTCTTTGAAATTTTTTGTTGTTGAGGTAATTTTAACTTCATGGCTGGGTGAATACGCCCTGTCCGCAGTTTCCGCAGCGACCGTTTTCGACTGACAATACTCCTCAGTCTTTTTTCTCAGGGACTCCCTGTCTCTTCAGGGAGACTATCCACGCGGGATTTTATTTCCCACAAAAAGGTGTAATGAAATATTCTTCATGTCTACACCTGCCTTTATGAAATCTTACAGCTCCGCTTATTCTCTGCGGTACACACGCATCCTGGTATCCTAATTATTTCCGTACCCTTCATTACCACCCCACGTTCCATTCAACAACGAATATATATCAACCAGTGCGCAGAGACTTGTCTGGAGAATCCTATGAATGTCAGCAGTACTGATATGTGGGCGGTCCACGTCGATGCTGTTTGCACAAACTTTTATATGCGATGATACATCCGTTGCGATAGTACGGATGCCCATAGGTATCACGCGCCGTCTGATCAAAGACTCGTCAATCAGAACGGGGAGGTGGTAAGAATAGGTGAGACATCGCTCTGGAGCTCAAAATCGGATAGCGAATGTAGAGAATTCAGCTCTGTGGTTCAGTCCAAAATACTTAAAACATGGTCAGATGATCGTGACTGATGATCTGTGGTTTTCTAGACTGCACTGGTGACGTTGCGATGGCCTTCTTGTCCAAATCATCACTGTGAACATGCTTAAGCTCATCGGTGTAAGAAAAGCCAAACTTTATCTCCTCAACTTTAAACACACCCGAGCTAACTTCCAGGTTGGTTTCTTGTGTTAGGTAATGTTTATTGCCCTACGGGTCGTCGGGTGAGAACGGAAGAACGACTTGAAAAAGGGCATAGTAGATTGTAGTTACAGTCGCTTTTATGGAAGTTAAAATGGCAGAGCACAAACTATCTTTATGTGAGCCTCGCACACTCGGTCGTGGTTGATGTAGAACGTTGTTGCATACTTTAGTGAAGTGATCTCTCTTGGCGGAGCTGTATTTCATCTCCTTCCTGATATGGACTAATCGCGCTCGACATTGAGGACTGTTCGGATCTGTGCGATGCGGAAATGTTGACTATCACACCATAGCTACTCAGATAACCTTAACATCATTCTACGTCTACGTCTATGTGTCTTGCAAAAGGCTAAATGAATCTTGGATTGCTGCGCGTCTTTAGGCATCACTTTAACGAAAACCCCTTACTGTTGGAGTATTCTACTCTGCTATCACAGCATTAAGACGATTTTAATCAATAATTTCGCAAGCTTTTTCTATCGGTGAACCTCTGAGTTATTCGATTTTCAACCACTTGTTTTTCTTTCTGTCAATTACATCCCCGATTTGTCCGTCCGTCACATCGATATTGTGTGCGATAAGATAAACCTGCTGTTTTCAGTGACGCAACCCATTATCTGTTCCATGTCACCCATCCCCCCGACCTACCCGTGTTGACATCACGTCCGTTCCCTTTTTAGTTGGCCTCGCGATGTAGAATTACGCATGTCGTCACAATCCAGACGAACACTTCGTTCGCCCATATAAGGTGTTATTTTTCACCGCTTTTTACAGGTCGATGAGGACAATGTTCTTCGCGATAAGACGCTTATCGATCTGTGCGGAGTGACCTTATTCTGGCGGTCTGCGTCTAGCTTGTCCCAAACGGCCAACACAGACGATTTGCGGATGATGGTTAGTGGACTGCTTGCGACGGACCCCTGTAGATCTTTATTTGTCGATGCACTCCAATGGTCTGAATTTTTGTTGCACAAGTTTCGTTTTTTTTATCTGTTTTTGTTAGTGCTTGGTCTGAAGCTGGAAAATGTCATCGATAATCGTTGACTACTCTTCTGTCCCAATTATAACGGCTGGACGTTCTTCGCGGTGAATTTAGGCCATCCTCCAAACCACACAACATGCCTCATATAACGGTGTCACAGCCCGGTGTGAGTGGCATCCCGACGATAGCTTATCCCCTCGATTTGTAACTGGAACTACCTGACGAATTAGTGGGGATAATGCAGAATTACTTAGAGCCTCAAAGTAGGTCGGTGTAGCTGTGCTCAGACCAGTAGCCAGGGCATCGTCGCACACAACGCTGCCATCAGCTGTGAAGTCGACGGTCCGCAGTGTGACACGCTTTTTAAGAAACAGTTCCGATGACTTATTACGTATAGGCTTCGCTTGCTACCGTGGCGGTTCGAGTGAGCTGCACTCTATTCATGTGTACTAGTCCCCCCCGCCGTCAAGGCCACTTCACTCTGGTACCGTGAAGCTTGGCTTATAATTGATACATTTTCAGAGACTTTCCCCAACTACCAACAAGGACCACCCTAAAAGTAGCCTCCCCTCCGGTCAAAGACCAGGGTGCAAAATTCGTTTTTTTGTTTCCCTACAATAAAGCACAAAGTAAGCAAACGACTGCTTGCAGTGCACACATTTGTTCCCCAATTTATCGAGGTTTCCGAGCTACTACAGCAATCCCTCGAACACAGATCTCCTCCATAGAGAAGTCATTTTCCTGAAGTGGTACACTAGCAGAGGCCGTCATCCACGATTAATTAGACTTTGGTGGCCTCCTGGAATGCGGAAACGAAACTAGCATTAGAAACGCAGGAAAGTTCGGAATTCAGCTATGTAACACTCCATTCATAGCTAAATTTCTGGATCTTCGTGCAGGTCAGTAGTTCTCATCATCCTTTAGCGCAGTATACGACACCGTCACCTCTCGTTTTACGTATAATACGTAAACAACAGGACCAGGATCGTCCGAAAACATTCTAAAAAATAGTGATACGAATGGCTGAACATTAATACACTCCGGATGGAGGCCGCTTCCATGGAGCATACATAATATCAGCTCGCGAAAGACACGATGTAGTTTGCGATCCCTCCGAAGAAAGACCACCCACACGAGAATTCCACTGCTCCCAAAATATTGTCTCCCATGCTGTGTACACTGGCTGGAACTGTTTGTCCAGAAAAGGTACAGCTCACTGCTGATGGCGTACTGCTATTTTGTTATGATGTTGACAATCAGTTTACTGATCCTCAAACAGGGATTCGGAAGTGTAGAAATTTTCAAATACAAAGACACGCTTCATAAATTAGCGTGAGATAAGTCTACTGCTTAACGATGGATCGACATTAGTCTACAGAGCATCAGTATCCAAACCATCCAAGTATGCTTTCCTGTGGGTGAAATACAATGCGGTGCTGCAGATATACTGTGCACTGGTGTACTGGACTTTCCCTGAAAACAATTCGATGGAGCAACTCACGTGCTTCGTCGCTTGATTCTCACTTGCCAAGAGATAGCTCAGTCGTTAAGACGCGAACTGACTGACCGGAAGGTCCATGGTTCGAACCCGACCTTAGCATATCGACCGCTCCTGTCTAGGCTTGGACAACCTGGCAGTATCTGATCCCTCGTGCTTCATTCGGATGACATGGCAGCTGGGCATCGGAAGGGTGTTTCAGCTGAACGACAGAGACTTCTGAGGTAGCGAACATTCATCATTCCGTGTGTACTGCACATAGCCGACCCACCTGGTGGAATCCGGATTCGGAGCAGTTCAGTCTTACGCTACTTTTGTGGTCAAAAAAACTTTGTTTGTATTTCTAATCATGATTGCCCTCTACATTGTGCTCACTAATTAATTCACTTCACCAGTGCCTAACAGGTCACGTGCCAAGGGAGCCGAAATCACCTTTTATCAGTAAGAGGTGTTCGCTGCTTATAAACAACGCAAAGTTTGGCAGGCCTAATCCGCCTTTCTACTCAATGTCAATTTGAAACATTGCACATGCATTTTCAGTTCAGCTTTAATTTATTCTACGAAGATTTGTACACGGCTGTTCTTTGAAAACTGGAGAATTTGCCAGAGAAGGACGAATAGGATCTAATTATTTTCTGAGTTACTACCAGTTTTTGTTCAACTGCTTGCTTCCATAGATGACCTCAGAAATCCAAATTTCTGCGTCACCTCTCACTGTTGAAGGTCATGTTTCCATCCTTAGTAGGCCAGCGGCGACAATGATTGTTTGAACAGTTCAGAATCTGGCTTTAGTGGACTCCGTTAAAATATTTGTTTTTGTTTCCGAAGCAGAGATGTACGGCTTGTCAGGATGAATGAATGATGTCAGGCAATGAATTTGAAGACTTTCGTGACAACTGAACATAGCCCATGGAGATAGCAATCCGCAGTGTTATCAACCTGGTCACCCTGGTCAAGCCTCTGTAGGGGGCTGCGCTGAGTCAGTTTGCAATAGTATACAATGTTGCAACACCGTTTTGTGACACAGTCGTTAACTACTTTGTCGCCTTGACCTGCTGCCATCATCAATGACCAAGCACACCAAGTTTGCCAAGGTCCTCAGCTCAGAAATGTCACTGAAGTATGTCACCACCAGTCGTTGGACGGTCGCGTAGTACACTCAAGGCTTCGTCCGAGGACTGATTTCTAAGCATCTCCACAGACCACTTTCAACCCATGAACTCTTCTGGGTTGTCCGCATAGGTTAGACCATGGCAAAGTTCGCCCTCATTCAGTCTCACTGTTCATCCTTATTTCTATGGCTAGCACATTTCACAAAGCTGTTCTTCTCTGTCCCTCTCTCGCCCTCTATCTCTCGAGTGTGCATCCTTCGTTCTTTCTTCGACCACCGTACTCATTGCTTCACGATTTCGAGGTCTATTTGGACAGATTCTCATCTCCCTCTTGCTACTTTTCTGTCGGCTCGATCTCGCTATCTCTTTCTTCGCTGTAAATGATTTGGGGACCGGGACTTACAATGAAGTATGTTCACCTGCTCGTGACGAAGTGCATCCGCACGCAGCCTCGTTTTCATCCGTTCAGAGGAGCTATTTATAACCTGCTTTAAATAAGTTGAGATGATTTTACGGCAGTCAAGTATGACTGATCTCACATTGGTATTGTTGTCAATGATGGTGCTACTCAGTCGTCTTGTGTAAGCCTCCTTCTGACTTGTAAGCCACAAATATTTGAAGGAGTTCTGTTGGGGACGTCTCCTGTGTTTTGGAGCTTTAAATTCGATTGAAGAACCTGATAAACGAGAGCTTTGTTTGGGTCTCACGTTAACACCATCTCAGTGCTCGACATCGCATACTTTAACTGTTGTTGCTTTCGTCCACGTGACCAGGAAACCTTGACCCGACTTCGGTTGTGCCGGATTTTATGAATGTTTTCTCTTCTTCACCTCTTCCGGATTGCAGATTTTTAAGCCTGTTAGATTTGAAGTTTTTGGAATCATGTGATTCACTGTTCGGTCAACCAAAAACCATTTTTGTTCTCGTTACCACAAGACCTTCGCGTCATATCAGTGTTTCTAGAGTACATTTAAAAGGGACAACATATTACCCAGGTTATCTCTCACGAGCGCCGCAGATCTCCGCTTCAGTACATTATCCTCGAGCTTTTCTTTTCTGCTGTTTAACCATTGTCCGCGAGGATTAAACTCCACCTGTTTGGTTGACCACTGTTGCTTAACCGGACTTGGTTACGTTCGTCCGCATCCTCGGTTGGACCTAGCTTGAACTTTGCAAAGCCCGTTTCTATGTAGATTCCAAACAACAGTAGGTCGCAGTTGACTGCAACAGCCTCATCTCGTTGTGCTGGTTGTCCAAGCGGAGTTGCTCTATTTTCGGAAACACCCAGTCTCGGTTTGTGTGGCGTTTTGCGACGTCTCCACTTTACCGTTTAGACTATCGATTTAGTGTTCAGTGTGTCCGGGACTGGGCGTTATTTGGCATGAAAGTAGGTTGGTTAGCTTGGGTGAGAGCAAAAGAGTATCCTACTTGTGTTTAATGCCTAGTGCTAGCAGTTCGCAATGATCTATCCTCTTTGCAGAAGTCTGACATTTTTCAGTTCTGACACTAAGTGTACGTGTTATTCCGTGAAATCTTGTCGTACTGTTTGCGAGGACCTTGCTCACGTCAGTTCATGTATTTTTTTCTCCTGAAAGCTTGAATGGCAACGGTCGAGTCTGTTTTGTTTTTAATACTTTTTGATTCATACCCCAAGCTTAGTCATTTGCAGAATGCGGAATTTTAAATATCTTTGATTGCTTTAACGGACAGCCAATAAGTCATATCTTTGAAATATGCTGTTCGCTTCTCATTAGACTTCACGCGACTCTCTTGTGTTCTTTTTTTTAAATCGAAACATCTCCTGTCCAACGCTTTCTTCCTCCTCAGATCGACGGCCTCAACCTGGCCCGTTTCCAATGTCCTATCATGTATCGGACTCTCCGACTCTCGCTTTCCGTCTTCCCATCCAAATCGAACAACTCCTTATTCGCTGACGACGCTCCCACCCAAACAGAGACCCCATCGGAACCGTACGTTTATCTCAATTGTGGTCACGTGCATGGCTGGCACACATGGGTGGGAGAAGCTAACAAGTGAGTATTTGCATCTCTTTCTTACACTATCCCCATCATTTTTTTTTACTGTAAGTCATGTGTGAGAGTACACTGGTTTGCTCGGTCACCATCCTGATTCGAAACACCTTTTGTCTATCCATTACCGGGCAACGTTATCTATTTTTCGCCTTCACTCATTTAAATGTATACTTATAAATGTTACCCACTTCTGAGCTGAACTCACTCCTTGATTCCTCCTAATCTCATAATCCACTTCGTTGGAATAACAAAAAGACACGAGGTGTTGACATTTCATTTGCTTCCACCAGTCGGTGCAAAACATGCGACATTTGTTAAAACAGGCGTACAACAACAAACAGTAAAGAAAAATGATGCATTCCCAACGGACAGATTGAGTGGGTTTAAGGTTATCCTCGAGGTAGCCAGAGGTCTCTAGTCAACGTCTTCTGTGTGCACAATGTCATGCGTGTGGCTTTGATCAGAATCACTTGACTAAACGGCAGGAGTCTCGAGTTCGGACAAGGTTAAGAATGAGTTGCTTAGGTCATACAGATGGCTTGTTTCCGCTATTCGTCCTGCTGTCGATGACATCGGAGGTCGCGTGCTCGACCGTTGTGTGCTTGTTGCCTGCCTTGCGAAAGCTATTCGGCAGCCGCTATATGGTAAAAGAATCAAACAAACCCAGCTGCACATTTAAGGCTTGCCTATCTCAAACACTAATCTCCACAACCAGCCCGGCCGTTGAAGCGTGTCCGTGTATTTCACATGTTTTTAACTTGTTCATCTGATGATAGAATGGACCGATGTTCGAAAACAACTGACTGGGTAGCGCCCAAAAATATAATTACCAGCAATTCGAAACGAATCGCACACGACAACCTGTTAAACGACATCCGAGTGTATCGTTTCAAAAGTTTTTTTGTTTCTAATGCACGCTCGACCAAAGGAAAGCATCTGTTTGCGGACGAACCGACAAGATCGTGACTGATGAAAGGACGATTCTGTAACGTACCCACAGATGTATCGATCCAGTACTGTGCATAGTTCAAAGCTGAGATCCAAGCCCTATAACTCCTAGTCGTGTACTGAGATTTTCTTCCCGTGTTTGTGTAAACTATGCTCCTGCATGCTGACGTACGTGTGTGCTAATGTATGCATGTATTTTCCTCCACACGAGGGCACACTTACGGCCTCCTACGCGGAACGCAATCAATCTCATGGCAAGAACCAGGATAAGCACATAGCCCATAAATTATTCTGTGCATTTGTGCTTTTCTCTTGTCATCACCTAGGTAACCGGCGTGTATGTTTTTTCTACTGTACTTCATTTTCACACCCTTCCGTTCGGTCGGTCGATTGATCACTGTACGGCTGCGTTCTCCAGCCACACGAAAGTCGCTCCTTCGCTCAAGAGATGTCCTGATGAAAGGATACATCTTCGTCCAATAGACCGCGCTGCGTTCTCAAATTTAATAAAGTGAACCGTTTAGACCAGTGTCTGCACAGCTCATTCCTAGAAAAATGCATTTCAGGAACAACAGAATAACACTAATTGTATGAGCTCAAGATAGTTCAGTGTTTAGGACGCGAACTTACTGACCGGAAGGTCCGTGGTTTGAACTCAAGCACGGCATCTCGACTGCTCCCATCTATAACTGAGCAACCGGGCACTATCGTAGACCTCGTGCTTACTTCGGGCAACATGGAAGCTAGGCCCCGAAAGGGTGTTACAGCTGAACAATTGTGTTATTATTACTATTTGTTTTATGCAGTGTTGGTTAGTGAGTCACTCCGGAAAACGTAAGGTTCAAGACGTCCGCTGTCTTTGCTGGTTGATTTGTAAAAGCTTTGCTGCTATGGTGACGAGGCGCCTTATCAGCTGCTTTCTCCGAAATGTCCATCCTACCAGTACAAAACGGTAGGGGTGCTGCTCTTCAAAACAGGCAAGTAGGCCAGACCTTCTGATTGATGTTCATGTGTTGAGTGGCCGACGTTCACTAACACGAGAGTACCAAGATATTTCTTTCCTATGGTAATCGGTTCAAGATCAAGGGACAACTTCCGGACTACGTTTCGTCGAAGACCAAATGATCCCGTTTCCAGTTCCGGTCCCTAGCTGTTCATCCTGTAGGAGTCTCAAGAGAGCTCAGGGTAATAATAACATTGATGAGATTCCCGATACGGAACTTTGAGTCACGCGTAGGTTTGATGATGCCGAATATCAAAACGAAGAATTGGGTTCGAAAGTCTACGGTACTATTTACACAAAAGTGAACAAAATTACACAACAAACCTCAGTTATCCATTTTCGTGGCGTCAACAGGTGCGCAAGTTTATCTGTCACTGACCGACACAGTGCAGTGTCAAGGTTCGCTCATCGAACAACGGCGAACGAAGTGTTGGCTTCGTAGTGTGGGTTGCGGTCGCCGCTTTCGAGGCCAGTTTCATGATTCCGGTTGGTGGTGCGATTACACGGAAGTCATGACAGGACAAGCCAGGGCAGGCTTAGCAAACGGGGCACGAACACGCATAGGTAATTAGGTCAGCTGCGGATATTCAAACATATATATATATATATATATTCCAATATACTAATGTTGGAGGGGACGGCCTCTGCGGTAAGGTGAATGGCGGGTACATAGGTGCAAAACAAATGGAGGTCAAAAGCACGTGGACCAGAGTAAGCAAATGAATGGGGGGATTATCATGAGGTCAAGTTAGATCCAACACTCCCCGCCATAATTCCCCCATGATTTACTCTGTAACAGGATGAGGGCAAACGGGAACAACGATCGTAGTATACTGAGTACAATGCCATGGGTACGTAAATGAGGGAAGGTAGTATGAGTACTGCGTACTGAATTCTGTGTATATGCTCACACCAATACGTAAATTGAGAAAACACTGGCTTGTAGGTGGGTTTTGGTGCACAAAGCTCAAAGCTGGCATGATGTAGTCCGCGAGTGACCATCCGAACTAAGTCACGTCGTATAGCACACATACAAATTGAAAAGCCATCGAGTCAGGTTTCGAAACGCCTTTTACAGGCTAGAAACCTCAAAACCTGAGGCACTCTGTGGAAACTGTCTGGAAGTTGATATTATAAAAATGCATAGCTTCCCCTGACGGATATATGGACTCAGTATAGAACCCTGCACCCATGGTGGGTGGAACGGCCTACTCACAGGTAGTTAGTGTATTGCACTCCGAAGAACTGCGATATGAATGAGCGCCGTTTTCTCATGATGAAGTTTTGCTGTCCATTGTTATTGGAATGCACCCCAAAGAACCGCAGACTGACCGATGATTCTCCTCTTGTGAAGCAACTTCCACATCGTTAGTTATTGGAGTGCACCCCGTGTAACAGTAGTCTAACCGGTCGTCATCCTCTTCTGAGGTAATGGGGGGCAGCAATTGCATCCTCTTTCCAAGACCTGAGAGACGTAAGGAACTTCCGATTAGCCTCGCGTCTCTGTCTCGTCAGTTACCGTTTCCAATACAAGTCCCGAACCTCCTCGTCCTGTTCAGCAATTTTCTCCCGTAATTCGGCCATTATATCCAAAGTCTTCGGGTCATACTGTTGGGAAAAAAGGAATAAAAAGTTCTTTGTCTAGTTGAGCCAGGAAGGCATCATGCCGGAACGGACTGCAACTGTGACGCGGTATCAAATCGATCGGGTTGTCAATCCAATTTCACGAACATATTACTCAGGACTTAACAAGGCCACTCGATAAGTCATGGCACCTTGATCTTGTTCAAAAACCTCACTTTATGACGGGGTCTTGTATGGCCTCGAAAAGTCGCTCGTTCTGGATGGTACGGTGGGTAAATATAGTTTCGATGCTTGATGGCCGGTGAGACTGTTTGCTTATGTGCGCACCATTCGGATCCCTGTCGTATATCTTTTGTGGGCCAAGCTTTAGCGTCGCATATCGTGTTGAATAAAAGGGATTTCACAAACCCCCTTACAGTGCAGATGCAGTCATTCACTCCTTAAGACCAACACCTACACGTGTCAGTGTTTTGGCTTTGGGGCATAGATAAGAGTGACACTTCCGAGTCTGTTGTCCAGTAATGGTTGACTTTACCACGCATCTGATACATAACCATGAGATCGAACTCTCTGTCACTCCACAGCAGAACATTCCATGGATGTGTCAGTCGACTGACGCTGTAACAGTACCCTCAGTTAAGGTTCACAGAATGCTAAATTTGACAGCTGCATATAGGTGAGCAGTGTTCAGACACCCCTGGTAGTAGCTCCTGCGGTTGGCTTTGGCCAACGAAACCACTCAAGTGTCTATACATAGTTGCCTCGAAAATTGTGTGCGCCACATGATAGATCAGCAGGCTGAAAATAATTTAAAGCCTTGATGTTTTAAGGTCTACGTTTTCTATCGTGAAAATCATCCGTAAGTCCAAACATCTAAAGGATATGTGACGCTATAGGCGGGGGTAATCGGTTTCAAGCCCTTGAGGAATTGGAGGGGACACAAAAAAACTGTTATCACGTAATGTCAACACTACCTATAGGGTCGCTGAAAACTTTTCGACAGCCCACTACTGGTTTCACCCTTTCTGAGGCGTGTCAGTTTTCATCATTCTTATTTTCTGCTTGAACATCACATTATGGGGTGTTGTTAACCTTATGAGTAGCATTTGTTCGGAGAAATTACTTCGAAGTTACTTCGAATATCGTTCCAAATTGAGCATGAGACAACACTCTGTTGAACATCATTAGAAACGATAGATAGATTAGACTGATATTACGTTGAATCTCCAAGGTTAATTTATAAACGAGTTTATAACCAAAACCAGCTGCTCTGCTTCGTCTATAGTGACAACAAGAATTGCCGTGTATTTGAATTGCGCATTCAGCCCTAAAAATAGACAAAGAAAGCCTATAAGCACCTTGTGGCAGAAGCAGGGGACTATAAATGAAAAAACGAGCGCCTCTTTCTTTAGGCCCCGGATTCAATAATATGTACTGATTTGGTCTAATTCGGTATGGCTGAGCTTGAATCACACTGGCTCTCAGACAGTTTAATGTTAATGCAGAGGAACAATTCTATCATGCAAAAGTCCGCCCAAAAAGAGGCCACTGCCCTCTTGCGTCCGCGACAGCCTTACCCGTCATTTGCGGTTTACATTCGTACGCAGTCATATCTACTCGTGTAACGCTCTGAACTCCACTCACTACTTGTCAGTACGATATGCTTGAAAGTCCTGAGGTTTTCAGCATGACGCTACTTGTAATTGAAATCCGACTGAGGCGAAATGCAGCCAATCGTGCATAAGCCTGAAGTTATTCTACGAAATTGTTCCATTTCCTTGTTCCAGAGATACCGTTGATCGCACGTGTCCTCTGTGTCTTCAACCGTCACCGTTCGTCCCTCTTCGAATGGGCCTGGAACCTGCATTCTATATCGATCGTGCCTTAGCCACGCATTGCTTCAATCCGTGTGGACACATGGCTTCTGAGAAAACTGTCCTGTAAGTGCGTGTTTTGTTTTTCT
Source organism: Opisthorchis felineus (assembly GCA_004794785.1). Classification (NCBI taxonomy): domain Eukaryota; kingdom Metazoa; phylum Platyhelminthes; class Trematoda; order Opisthorchiida; family Opisthorchiidae; genus Opisthorchis; species Opisthorchis felineus. Next base: position 321,548 of record SJOL01007465.1, on the reverse strand, counting down.
CTTCCTTGTGCATGCTTATTCCGGTCTGGGCATTAACCGGCTCCCTCTAAGTTCGGGTTTGTGTCGGAATGCGTTCCGCAATTGTGGGCAGGCCCCTGGCGCGGAGTTTTTTCAATCCCAACTCCTATCTGTTTATTGATGCTTCACCTTATCTCGACATGTTTTACTCTCCATAGACTGGTCATGTATTCTCACGTCTTCGTTTTTTCTATTCTATCCCCGCTCATGCTTGGATGTGTTGCACATACTTAGCAATAGGTTTTGTTGTGTATTGTTTGACGACCTTCTGTTATTGTTGTGTAGGACTGCGGCTAGTAGACTTTCATGCCTGGCTGCTAGCCGGATGACGTGTGCCGCCGTAACGAACGAAGTGTTATTGAGCGCATTATCAAGACACGAAAGAACTTCGTGGACTTGCTTCCCGAATGTATTCCAAGGAAACCAAAAGGTCATGCATGTGTACAAGATAACTGTAAGAGGTATTCAGCTTTATGGTTGCTAAATTTAATTCCTCCTACCCGAGGACTGTAACATCCTTAAAATTTTCGATCACCGGCGTCGCTGTAGCATTGCTAGAGTTAGCTGGTAGCCTCAGCATGTGCTCAACGAAGTAGTGCATAAACGAGTACTTCGCAACCACCATTTACTATTCCAAACTACTGTTGCCCCAGTGCCGCGCGCGCTTTCATTTTCTAGTCCCACCGTCTGGCCAGAGTTCGTCTGTTGTTGTGTGCCTTGCTTGTTTTGGTGAGTTGCACCAATGACGCTTGATCATTCCCGCCAATTTACCCGATGCTCAGATGTGTTCATTTCAGAGCTGTTCAAAGGGGCAAGCACCTTCGGTTTCAACTCGGGTCGTTGTTAACGAGTGACTTAACTGAATCTCTCATTTGTCATGTTGTTCAGCTGGGATTCAGTTAAATCCCCCACCAACACCGACTTGACTTGCAAGTGGACGCATTTCGCCAATCTGGTGTCCAAGTAAAACGTAAAGTTGATGGAGACTCTGGAATTTCACCTAGCTGATGAGCACCTAGAAGTGGGCTGTTCTTATAAGTAGCCTAGTGTTATGTGTATCCACCTTGTTCTGGAATTTTCCTCCTGGGGGGAAAGACTTATTTGCACTTCCCTTTTCTTCCCAGTTTCTGCTAAGACTTTCCTTCATTGTGGTTTTGTAGCTGTTCAGCGCCAGTGTGTTACTGGTGTATTGTCATCAATGATGATTTGACGAAAGTAAATAAAAGCGAGCCTTTAGCTGCCAAGCAACTCAGAGGAAGCACGAGGACTGAGATTTTGCCTGGGTGCCCAAGTCCAAACAGGAACAATTGGAAAGCCAGGGCTGGGTTTGAAACACGGACCTTCCAGTCAGCAGTAGCCGCGATAGTTAACCGCCGAGCCATTTTGGCCTCTCTGACGGAATTGTGTCGAGCGAAATCAGTACACGAATAAAAATGGTTGCCGAGCTGTTGTGTTTCCTGTGATTACATGGAAGCCTGTTTCTTAATTTTCATAAAAGTGTTACGGCAAATTGCCTGGCTGTTTCGATCCCAGTAGCCGTTTATTATTACTCTCACCACTGTAGTCAAACGTAAAGCGTAGAAGGCAGTTCAGGGATGCAATATTATGTCGTATTACGAGGGTAGTCATTGGTGAGAGGGAGTAATCCGTCAAACCACAAATCCTGCATGTCAATGGCAGTAGTGCTTTTAACGGTTGCGTGTTGCAGTTGATGGCGTTGTCAGCCTATTTTCAGGATGACCAAACCAAGAGAACAGCTAGGGTCCTTGACCAAATTTCTATTGCATAAAAACACGATTGCAAGACTGCTATGACTTTCAGACTAAGGAACGAGTCGTCACTCATCTTCTAACTGCCCGAATGTAGACAGTTTTATCATGTCAGAGATTAATTTTCCATCATCTGGACTCATTACAGTGATTTTGAGGGAACACATATTTCGCGATATGTCGACATTTCTTCTACCATCTTCCGTCACGGACGTAAAACATGGAAGCTTATTTAGGATGACGAGGAGCTACAGTTGTGAAACAGACTTGGTGGCGTTGTGAAATCGGTCACATGATCAGTGCCATGGTCCAAGTAAAAAAAAGGCTGCGCATAATGCCGGTTGATTAATTAATGCTAGAAGCTTAGGATTCAGGTTTCTCAGCCAGGCTGGTATCTAAGATATGTCTATCGACCGACGGCTATGTGTTTCGGTGTGACCCTTGGCCCGTGCAGTTTAGTTGCGACATTAGCCGAACGGGTTGTTTCGGGTTGTTTATCGCACTGTAATTGTACGAGCACGGATAGACTATATGGGAGGCAGAAAGAGCGGGAAAACTGTTTGCTCGCTTGTGGAGTGGTGTGTGTGCGGCACGCAATCATGCAGCGCGATTCCCAGTCGATGTCACTTAGTACATGAGTTCATTGCCTGCACAGTCACCTTTAAACTATAGAAGCAGAAATATACTCCTGTTCTTTGCTTCTTGAACCGCGGTGTAAGCTTGTTTTGAATCATTGCGAGTCGCAAGAAATCGGTCGGAGTAGTCATTTTCAGTCTTCCTTGGAGACCCTCCTCTTATCTCTGTAGAACAAGGTTTTTGCCAAGCCATGTTTATACACAATCGGTGCAAAGCTAGAAAATTGCAAGTATTGGTTAATTGAAGCAGTTTGCGTAAACTGGACGTTGTAAACTTCAGTTTGCACACCTACGTACAAGTATATCTAAAGAAGCCAGGTTACCACTGATATCACATTCGTAAGCTATACGAAGGTATAGCATAAGAGGGAGGCAGTATCTACAATATTAGAAGTTACGTAGGTGTAACACACTACTTATAAGGTTGCTGAAAACTCTTCGACAGACCACGACCGGTTTCGCCATTTCGGAGCACATTCAGTAGGAGAACATCATAGACCAGAGATTCACCTGCGATTCTGGCGAGTCTCCCGTGAAATCTAAATTGGTATGCAAGTGAGTGTATTTGTGGAAGAGTTCAAATTGTTCATAGTCGGTGATAATATCGTCAAAAGAGCGGTTGTCAGATAAAATTTCGGCTGTTCGGGCCGATCACATGCAATTAAACCACAACGCAGCACAACTTCCAAACGAACTAATCAAATCACGTACACGCGAAGCGTTGGAAATACCAGACACTGTTTAAAAACTGCACAAGCGCTAGAAGACCTGGATGAGATGCACACCGAACCACGCACTGACGCCTCGTATGTTGAGAAGTTTGCAAGGTAACCGCCAAGCCTAACCAACAGCCAAGTCCGGGAAAACTATTTGCCAGTGTTGGCCCCAGTGGGTTCCCATCAGTCTGATCACAGACTCGTCCTTCGAACTCAAATCGTATTTTTTTTCGGTACATAGTAGAGTCAGGTCTCTGAGATATTCAAGAGTCACTCATTTGGTGACCACTTCATGTGAATCACGTGATTATGGGATGAGTGATACGAGTTAGTCAGCTACTACTGGCCTTGTAGTTGCGGGTTCGACTCATCCTGAACAATCACGAAGGACGCACTAGTGATAATCTTTAACGAGGCTGAAGCAATTGTACACTGCTTCTCGGCTTTTCAGTGTACAATGCCTGCGCTTGCAGGATAAAATCTCTATTAAGATTTCAAAATCTCTCCATACTACCACTAAACTATTTAGTAATTCTGTTCCATAAAATAGTCGCGTGGAAAAGCGACTTTCTCACGAAGGGCACGTTGGCGAAAAGCGCTTACATCACTGGACTGTAATTTTTGGGAAGTCACCGCAGGTTTTTAAAGTTCGTCTGATAACCCTTTAGTGAAGACGGAAATAAACTGGTGCGTATAAGAAATACACTCATTTGCAAATCAATTTGGTTTTGCGAGAGACTCACCTGGAACCCAGCTGAATCTCTCGTTTGTGATGTTTCCATGCAACTGAATGTGCTGCACCAGGCCGCCTCATGTTCCAGTTGCTACGATATTCGAGATATCGCGATGCATGTAATTTTGCGCAATGTACTACTCATAAGGTTGCTGAAAATTCTTCGACAGCCCACGACCGGTTTCGCCCTTTTGGGGGCTCATCAGGCAGGCGCAGTCCCCGAGTTTTTCGTCAACCTTATGTTCTACTTGAACCCAAATTGGACTGTTTTCAAGAAGTACACTCATTTACAAAGAAGAAGAATTTTCAGCAACCTTATGAGTGGTGCATATAAGGTTCAAATTGTTGACTAGCTAACGTGTGTCATTGTGCTGATATGTTGATTTATTCGTGCAGAGAAACAGATGCAAATGTGTCTCGTATTTATTCGTTATTACTGTCGCTATTGACAGTGGAACGTGAACTGCTCTATGCTGACAGATATATGAAGTCAAAAACGACATAGAACTTTTTTCAGAGAAACAAAGCATCCAGTCCTGACTGTCTTCCCCCTGCCTTGTCCAAGGAAGGAGGATGAGGATTAGTTCAGACCCGTGCCGAGCATTTTGAAGCCGATGGAATTTCCCTAGGAATGTCACATATCTAATGTGATTCCCGTCTTCTGAGTTTGAGATTCACCGGGTTAGTAGTCTAGTCACTGTCACTTCCAAGTTGCTCACAGGTATCATCCTACGCAGGTCTACCAGCACTTGTGAGAGGTAGAATTGTGAAACCAAGCAGAGTTCCGTCCGGGACCACACCTTCACCCTGTAAACATCTCTCGAACACCGCCACACGTACAGAAGGCCAACAATTGTTGTCTTCTTACAGCTACAAGCAGCGTTCGATTCAGTTAACCGAGCCATTTTGTGTCTCCTTATACGTAAAGGTCTACGAGGAATATTCTCCTGAGTTCATCGGCTGCCCCTGGTTAGTTTTCATCAACTTTGTAACCGAATTAATAACCGAAGAAACGCTCACAGTGTCTTCTACCCCCGGACTGGATCGTCTTCCTGGAGTATGCAGACGCTATTGCACTACTTGGTTCAGATTTCATTCAGACACAAAACACAATAAATAACCTAAATAATGTTACCATGCGATTTCGCATGCGCTTTGCACCTTCAAATTGTAAAGTGTTATTACGAGACTGGGTGAGTGGACCACCAAGGCTGGTCATAGCATTGGAACCACTGGAAATAGTAGACAGGTTCACCTATCTGGATAGTTATATCACGTCTGATGGTGGTATTGCCGACGTACCGAAGGCTAGAATCGTTAAAACTTATTCCACCTCTGGAGTCGAGCTGACATTGAACTGCAGGTCATCCAGTTTTGCTTTATGGTTTTGAAGCCAACCGATTTGTTGAAGAGACGATTGCTATCTTTTGCCTACCGGTGCCTTCGAAGCAATGCACATGTATCATGGGAACATCGGATTGGCAACAATGGAGTGTGATGATTTGATTCTAGCAACAGATCAGCTGCCTGTCTTATTGATGAGTTTATTCAACTGTGCTAACTACGCTAGCTCGGTTATGTGCTCCGTACGCTAGGTGATCGATTCTCTCACTGTGTCCCGTTTGCTGAGGCAAGTTACGACTCCAAGGTACCACAAGGTGGGCAATGCACGACTTGAAGGTGCAACAGGAAAAAGTACAACAAAGCATCATACCTGCCCTAGTGCATGTGGTCTGCGAGGTTGAGGCGTCAGAGACCCACCGCATCAATGACTTCAGGTACTCACCGACATGGCAATGCCACGCAACTAGTGGCGGTGTTTTATCCATTCTCTTGTCCTCATACATCATCCCGCTGTTCTTTTTTATTTTGCATTTTGATGTTTTCCTGTACCCGCTCTATCTTGCACTACTCGCTACCATAAGCTGCGACGACCCGAACCACCGTACATGCATGCATGGTTCACGGTTGTCCAACTGAACCGAACTGTAAACTCAAGGTCGGTTGGCATCCGTGAATAAATCACTCGACTGAATTCTATATACCTTCGTGTAAAAACGAATTCTAGTCCTGCCCTCCCTTTTTTCGCCCAACTACAGGTACTGGTGTTCGGTTAGTCTACCAAACATGCACAATTTTGAGTTACGTCCACGGTGTCCGTTTTGCCTCACTCTCATCGAATCGAAACCGGTCCGGTTACGCTTCCAAGGCGACACAGATGCAGATACACTGGTTCAGTTACTCAACGCTGTGTTGACAGCAAACTCCAGTCCCCCTGAACTGATGCCCTTTCCGTCACTCGAGCAGCCTGTGATGTCAGCCAAGTACTAATGGCCCCCACGTAATCTCACCAGGTGAGCCTTTCTTCTTTAACGTACGCGGTTGTCCACTAACTCGCACTTTGAGGAATCGTCACATAACTGTCGAGTTTGACGATGAACGCCCACATCATAGTTTTCACCGATTCATTCGACTGCAGCTTACGAAAACACTCTGCTTCTTCATGCCTCCTACGCTAATTTTGGTTGTAAACAATTCTTACTTACATTTTTGTCATTGTAGTTCTTTCTGTGAAACTAGCGATACTCGGAGATCAGCTTCAAACCGTGTACGATTACCCTCTATCGGTGAGGTAAAAACTAGAGGGTGGATACCTTGGTCTTGTTATCATAAGCTGATAAACTTGAATTGTTTTAGTTCCAACGGCACACCAGTTATGTGCTTGGTTGTCGGTCTGTTCGCCGAGCTTGATAGTTGGATCGCAAACGCCTCATCACCAATCGAGGTGACATCGTTAATGCGGGGTTGGTTGGGTGAATTCCTCCTCTTCTTCCTATGCTTATATAGTTTCTAAACAGTATCTAATATCTGTAAGGCGATTGGTTGCACTGGAGGTGATTTTCGCGTAATTCGGTTAGTCAGCTTGGAATCTGGGCTGCGTTGTGATGGCTATGGTGGTGTTTAGCTACTAGTGAAGAGTCGGGAGAGGTGGTTATGCATTAAACCCCATTGCTCGGGTGTATCAACGCCATTAGTTGATCGTCTAGACCATACCTACCAGTGTCTACCCAGGTTAGCTACGGTTAGACTTACGTAGCCACCTAGATAACTGCATTTATCTATTACGTCATCAGTCATGTCCTCCCATGGTAACCACTTTGTCCAGCCGAATTCTTTAATTTGTGTAATATTGCTTGTGTTCCTTTAGGATTAAATACAAGGGAAGCTGTATCGTCTGCGCAATTGATGCTTACAAGTGAGCTGATCGATCCTACTGGCATCGAAGGCTGAACTGGAAAAAAGCCTAGCCCTCACACACATCGGTTTGCATAAGCTCCTCTACGAAAGTTAAGAACTTGAATGAGACATCTCCGCTAGACTGATATTCACATTATGCCCAGCAGTATAGATTTCAAGTCAGGAAAGGCCACACATTTGTTCTGTGGTCTGTTTGGGAGTACGTTTTCACACGGTAGGCTGGCGTCGGTTTCCACTACATCGAACTACACCGATGGACCTGCGCACGTGTTAGACAGAACCACATGTGGTTTGCCTTGCAACCAACGAAGCCTCCTGTACCGGACGTAAACTCGGGGGAATATGACCGAAAGGTGAGCAGGAGAAAGCAGCTCTGAGGCCATCTACGTACTCAACTGGTGGTCCATAATTGCCAAGTCAAGTGGAGACAACTGAACTGTTGAGAAAGGTAACCTGGTAGCCCATATCACTCATAAGACTCACCCAAGGCTAACTAGTGCTAATCACTATTCACTTTGACCTGCACAACGATAATCACAACCTGTTGACGGACTTGGTGGAGCGATCTGTCAGTGCAGACCTTAGTTGACGCTAATACGTTAACCTGGTTTTCGAACCTTTCAGACGTTATACATCCAACTTTATGCGGTCATTGGTGAGGTTCGCATAGTTTGGCTTACGAAGCTGGACGCCAACCTTCGTCCGGATAGGCTAGTGATCTGTTCCACGGTCGATTGTTCGCATCACTGGTGGTGCACACCTCTCAAACGTATCGCTGACGAACGATGACGTAGTCGTGCAGGTGAGAGTGACCGCTTCATACGCGTCCCTTTAGTGACATGTTGCTCTTTGAGGCGAAATCTGGTACTATTGATAACAACTGAGTGGATAGCGCACAATCCAAAAGGTCGGTCACTATTGACTGGTGTTCGAGAATGCTCAACCACATGGAATAATCTCGACTAACACTTGCGTTTAATTCTCCCAGTAAGAGGATATTGCCAGTTTTCGAAACTGATCGGAGGAGTGTATCAGCTTCGGTGTGGAACTTGCGTTTGTGGAGTTGGTCACTGTCACACAGTTTCGACAAATCACGGGTGGATTTTACAGGGTTCTTATTCAGGTTTTTTTATGGAATGAGCGAACCGGACACCGTGGTCCCGTTTCTCTTCTGTTGAATCGGGTGTATCGGGAACCAGCTTCTCGAAGATCACCTTAATCAGCCAACCGCGTTTCACTCAGGGCCGCGACATTGACTCCGTATCTTTCGAGTTCTATTTAAATCAGCACCGTGTTCCCGATAAGGTGATCGATCCGGTTGTAGGCTTGGTCCATCATTTTCGGACTTCCCACGAGCCCATGGACAGTGCCCATCTGGGAAACTGCGATCACTCCCGATTTAGGTGCAAAAGAGAGGAACTAGTACGGGCAGTTACACCTTCCTCGTAGAGGCCTGGTGTTGTGGAGAGGATATGACTACCTAGCGTCAAAAGATCCTGCTTTGGACCGATTATTCACAACCTCGGAGTTTTTAACGTTAGTGTTAGCATTTTTCAACCACATTCAGCTGAATAATCCTCCGCCCCTGTCACTCATGCACCAGAGAGGGATCAAGGCTCAAGGCTGTCCTTCATTAGCCCTATCCTTGAGCAGAAGTAAAGTAGTGCGCGGCTGCCAAATGGTAGAGACCCCTGTTTGAACTGCGAGTGAAGCCTGAACTGTCGTTGATCCTTATAAGCCGACAGAACGACGATTGACTCAACATTTACCCAAATAATTCAGTATGCGTGACCCGTGTCGGCGCACATACCGGGACAGTGATCAGAGTCGGATGATGCCGAAAGACCATTCATCACCAGATTCCTGAAATGAAGTAGACTGACAACCTGATGGTCGATGCTTTTGTGACGGAACATCAAGCGTACAGCAATGTGCATGTGTGAGTCATTAGGAATTTTGTAACATGAGTTGACGAACCCTTGTGTTTCAACGATCTCTTCTGATCAATGCAGATCGATAATTGTCGGTAGTTATGCATGAGAATAGGGGAACATAACCCATTTTGACAAGCGGATCGAGAACGCTCACTTGTGTTCAAACTTTCAGCCGGAAGGTCGCCGGTTCCACACTCCCTGAGGTTTCATGAGATGCGCACTGCTGATGATTCCCAATAGGGATGAAACAGCTATATAGTACTTTTCAGCATAGATTATCTTCAATTATAGAACAAAATCTCCATGAAAATTCCTAAATCTCCCCGCACTACCAACAAGAGTTTTTATTGGCCAATTCGACACTGAAGGCTCTCGTGTAAACAGCTCTCTAGGCCTCATGGACATAGTTCCATTTGTTTGTAAAACGAAATGGATTAGTCTCTATCAACGTTAAGGTAGCCGTGTGAGCCAGTGATCCAGAACCGCATATTTGCATGATGTCTATGAGTTTTAGGAAGGAATCAGTGTATAGACAATACAACCAGGGTAAAAAGGAGGCCTCCTTTGGGGCATCCCGTCCCATTTTACCAAAAGTTCATCAACAAGAAAGTGTGAAGGTGTATGTTTGGATCTGTTGAATGGACCCGCCGGTGATCCGAAATTCTATCTCGCTTGGCTGGCGATCAATAGCCTCCGTCCAAATTACTGAATAACATCATATCGATCACGATCGAAGGAGCGCCATGAATGTTTTGAAGTGTTGACATTTTACCTAACCTTCCCATCACAGTTGGTGAGTAAAGTACAGAATGCAGCCTCATATCTTAGCTGTGACGATACTATTCAATAGACCACTCTCATGTCGAAAACCGCTACAAGATCAAGTTGCCCAGTTTTAATGCTTTGCCAATATCAGATTAAATGAACGTTTTGTGGTGGCTTCTGCATTGTGGGTTTTGAAAAAAAACGACTTCCAAAACATACTCAATTGACCCTGTCATTGCGCTGGATAAATGGTACCACTAAGCGTATGGGCTATATAGAGGGACACGGCTCGTCCTCCGGGCATCCATTGGCTTGGGCGTTCAAGACCACATGGACGGACAATATGCACCCGACTCTGATAAAGCAGCATTATTGATCCATGCTTTACGTCACATCCTTACCACATGGTTTGGTTCCGATTCTCGTATTTCCATAATTGGTGCCTAAATATCATATTCTGCTGTTAGCACAGCTCAGTTCTTGTTCTCGTTATGATTATCGACCGGCTGACTCGGCCTCATTTGTTTTTCTCTCCGGTTCAAATGGCAGTACTGCAGAGACCTGGATTCTGCTGCTCCGGGTTTTCCGATCCATTGTGCAAAATTCAATCACTTGCTTCAGACTAATCGTTTCCTTGCATAATATATTTGATTTTTGTAACTGAAGTGTTCCACAACCATCAATTTCCCAGCGGTGATCGTGGCCAGCATGTGTGGTGTTTCTCTAACGGGTGAATGTTTTCCTACTAACTATCTATCAGTAGTGTGAGATTGCTCCGAAATGTTTCGCTACCACCAACTGGGTTATCGTCCACATATTTTGGAGAGTCGTGTTTTCTGACCATTTCAGTTCAAAGAATGTTACCTGTGCCCGAAGGTGTTTCCTACTCTCGCGGTGTTCGCCTCGTCGTTGCTCATGCTTTCATTCATTCAACGCCTACATCCACTTCCTTCCTTCACCGTACAACAAACCAACTTTCCTTTCCTGTCTGTATTACCTCTCCGCCCCAGTATTATTCTCACTTATATTGTTATTATGAACATTGTTATTGTTGCTATTATTTCCTAATCAGCTCTTCTGTTTCGCACTAGATTTTGGCCATTGCTGGTCGCTTTTCTTCATTATATCAGTTTTATTCTTTTCTTATAAGCACTTTTTCCTATCACCGTGGGTGAGGGTCGTTCCACTGCGGCCACTTGGGGTCCGAATTTTGGATACTGGAGCCAAAATGCGTGTGAGGAGAACACATACTGTCAGTTGTCATTTGCCAAACTACCGAACGTGTGTTCTTGAAAATTGTCGGACGGCTCACCTGTTTGTGTTGACTTGCCCATATGGCTGAAGTGTATGGCAGGAGTATTTTTTATCTGAGGCACGAAGGTGATATAAACTTGGCAGCTGCAAGGGAATTTTGGTCATTGATCTTCCAAAGGGTAAAATAACCAACCTCTGAAGCATTTTAGAACATCAGGGGAGGGACGAGATGGCTGTTAGCGCTCACTGAGGGGTAAGGGAGCCGTAACAGCGAAGCCTAAGGTGACCAAGAGTCACTGAGCTGAGGGCGCTATACTGAAGTTTAACTGTAGAGGGCAGTAACTCGCGCGCCCGTCATTGTGCATTAGTGCGTCTCTGTGTGTCCATTCAGTGTGGCATCAAGCCTCTCGCTTACCCCAATGATGACAGTGGCTTGAGGCTACCCATCATGCACTGTTGGTTTGTCATTTTGCCTCGTATTCGTTAATAGCCGCATACACCAGGGTACCAGTCGATCGTGTTGTTTTTACCTCAAAACCAGTCAGACTCCAGTCGCAACGAGACTTTTGGCGTCACGTTCCTCTTGTCACGCAAGATTCCGGTTTAGTAAAGGCTGCGTTGACCACTATCAAATGCTAGGATAGTGCCATACGTATAAGCGACCCGCAGTCTTAGTATTCCTGGATTTCCAAGATGCGATTGACTTGGTTGGCCGGTCTGTTCTCCTTAAGACGCTTGCTCAGAACCGTAGCTCGTCTAGGCTGATGCCGACGGATCCGCAACGACACAATTAGAGAACAAATGTTCGTTTGTTCAACAAGTACTTCAATCAAAGTCAAGCACCAAAAGCTGTGATGGTTGTGTCCGACACATGCTGAATCATCGTGTGCCGAATAGAGTGCTGTTTTCCACGCCCAACTCAATGCGTGATCAAAGAGGTGGTCAGGCTCTGATCTGGCAGAGGGGTATGAAGACGACTACGAAAAGTCTGAGCACTGTCGGCTCGGCTTGCCTACAAGGATACAGTGTTCGTAATTCCCCGTGCGCGTGGCTGGAGACGCTGCGAGATATGGCAGCTAATCAGTGTCAACGTCATTCTTGTTTTTAGTTTCTATCCAGTGTCTTAATAGGTGTCTGAAGGTGCAGACATATCGGAATGATTGTTGTAGGCTAGCATCAAGTCGCTGTCGCACCAAATTTTACTCTTTTCTTCACAATAAGGCTTTCAAATAAATTGGCAGTGAAGCATGAGTGCTGAACACTGATGTTTTGTTTTCGGTGATGAGTCAGACCATTCAGCACCGTTTTGTCGGTAGCAGTATCTCGGGTGTTTGCCGCTGATGCATTGAAGAGAAGGAACAGTAGGGAAAAAGACTCAAGATCTCTGCATTGGCGACTTTGGTAATCTATCCAACCGTTGCGGCCTGAAAAAGGCAGGTGAGATAATGCCCTCAAATTGGCCTGATCACCTCAGGCGAACCATTATCCCCGGTGGCCACGTCGGCTTTAACCATTGGACTGCGTGAACCTGTGGGCGATGGAAGTCGAAAATGTACACACGGTATGACGAGGACTGGAAGTATTAACAGTAGAAAGCGTTTGGCTTTTTGCGATTTCCCCGTGCGATGAGCGCTACCGAGTGACACTGGCGCCTCGACACCTTCGAAGCCACCTCTAACTGTACGGCCTACAAACTTCGGCCAACTTTTGCGTACACAGACGCATTGTGACTTGTTAGTCTACAATAACGAACTTATCTATGAGCGAAATACACTCATTTGCAAACAAATTTGGTTTTTCGAGAGACTCACCTGGAACCTAGCTGAATCTCTCGTTTGTGATGTTTCCAGGCAACTGAATGTGCTGCGCCAGGCCGCCTCGTGTTCCAGTTGCAGCGATATTCGAAATATCGTGGTGCATGTGTATTCGTAATGTACTACTCATAAGGTTGCTGAAAATTCTTCGACAGCCCACGACCGGTTTCGCCCTTCTTGGGGCTCATCAGGTAGGCGCAGTCCCCGAGTTTCCGTCAACCTTATGTTCTACTTGAAACCAAATTGCACGAAATTGGCGAAATACACTCATCTGCAAACAAATTTGGTTTTGCGAGAGACTCACCTGGAACCCAGCTGAATCTCTCGTTTGTGATGTTTCCATGCAACTGAATGTGCTGCACCAGGCCGCCTCATGTTTCAGTTGCTACGATATTCGAGATATCGCGATACATGTATATTCGTAATGCACTACTCATAAGGTTGCTGAAAATTCTTCGACAGCCCACGACCGGTTTCGCCCTTCTTGGGGCTCATCAGGTAGGCGCAGTCCCCGAGTTTCCGTCAACCTTATGTTCTACTTGAAACCAAATTGCACGGAATTAGCGAAATGCACTCATTTGCAAACAAATTTGGTTTTGCGAGAGACTCACCTGGAACCCAGCTGAATCTCTCGTTTGTGATGTTTCTATGGTGATGTATCTATGGTTTACAGACAACGATTCTCTGGTGACTACATTCGAAGTTGTTGACGCGATAGCTCAGTTGTTAGGACGTGAACTTACTGTCCGGAAGATCTGTGGTTCGAACCCATCCTTAGCAGCTCGACTGCTCTTATCTTCGTTTGGGCAACCTGGCAGTATCTCATCCCTCGTGCTTCTTTCGGATGGCGCTGCTGCTAGGCACCGATAGACTGTTGCAGCTGAACGGTTATTTATTAGTACATGGTGAACTGTTCGTTGTTATCCAACTTATCCACTCTAGTTTTAGCCCACTATCGTGAACTAACCGTTAAAATTCGACTCTTATTTGACCATCTGACGGTCTACTCTATACGAGCTGGGAGCCGTTTACCACTGTTTCTCACAGCTGACCGGTAAGTTTCCTCAGCCACCGAATATTCGGAATAGACACCGCCACACCCAAAACTCTGCTCTCATCGTTCAAAAACAGAGGGGAAGTTTCAGCTGGTTCGTATATTTAATTAGTGGAAGCAAAACTTCAAAAAGAAGTAAGCGTGGATTTACTGTTTGCATCAATCAAAAAGGTTTTAAAATGTAAACAGAAAAAGTTTTATGACGGAAAATATGAAAGATGGCGCTATTGTGTGAAATGAGGATAACTCTGCCGGTCTATAGTAGAACGTATCACAAATTGGTTGAGGGGTTTGAGGTTTCGGTCCTTATTTCTCAAGTGATCTGCTGCGTGTTTCTGTGCGATCCGTTTACTAGTAAGTTTGATGTTACCTTTCCAATAGGAGAATCACGCTCGGAAGTCCAGGCACAACCTCGGTTCCTTTGCAATCCGACCCTGTCCTCGCTAACGTTGATTCCACTCTTTGTCATCTTATCCTCTCTACATTTTGCCGCCTTGGCACACTTCCTCATATGTCGCTCCAATGTGTTGTGCAGAAGAAATGGAGTGTTACAGTGTTGACAATACAGTTCCGACCCTGTCGTCCCCGGCCCTCCGTGAGTGCGCATGTGTCGCGTGAGTTTAGACGATTGAGCACACGCGTATGGGCAAAGGCGGCAACGATACGGTTTCTCTCCTGTATGACTTCGTCGGTGCACAGTCAGATTACTACAATTCCGAAATACCTTACCACAATATTCACATTTATCGCGCCTAGTAGAAAAGCTTGTCGGACGTCGTTGGACCGCTGGTCTCATAGTAGCGAGTTCATCTGATGATTGAGTACAGGTTGGAAGAGGATACTTGCCGACTGTTGAAATTTGGGCGAAGGTTGGATACGATGATTGAACTTGTTTGCCTCGGAGCTCTTCGGCTGAGAAAAGATTGGAATCGGGAGTGAATGATTTACTTTCAGCCAATCTTGCAACGCTCGAGGTAAGTTCGTTTGGGCTCGGAGACGAGTGTTCGAACGAGCTTCTTGGCGGTAATAGTGGAGATGGTGAGAAAGTTTGCTGCGCCGAACGAGCGACGACTGGACGCTGAGTTGTCCCTAGTCCGTTGAAGTGATTGTTCCAAGCCTGGAACATTCGGATGTACGCATCGAACAAAGCTGGGAACAGTGACTGTGTCGAATGGAGTGTTGGTTCCGAATAAGTTTTCTTGACCGGACTTCCATTCGCACCGTTGGTTGGCAACATTTCACTATCCGTATATGGGGATGGTCGTGGGTTTTGAAATTCAGCTGGGATTTGGGATGCACTGGAGAGAGTCAAACTGCTTGACAAGTGAGGAGTTGGTTTCATTGATTCTAGGTGGAATAAGTCGATAGCATGTGCTGCTCCCAGATGAATGAGGAATTGCCATGCGGTCGATTCCTGTCGGTGACACAACGCACATCGAAGTTGTACATCCGGATCTGGAAAAGGTGGCGAAGGAAACTTGAATAGAAATGGTAAAAATAAACCCTCAGGTATTAAGTAGTTTCAGAATCCAAAAATAAGTGACTGAAAAGCGCGCACTTGGAGTAAACAAGTCAAACAAGGTCCACTGAGGAAGACAGGATGATTTTATTTAGTGTTCAGGTACGTGAATACCTGATATCAAGAACTGTTTAACCATTAATTTATTTCTATAATGAATTACTTTTGAAGCTCGAGTCATAGTGAGTTGTGGATTTAACAGGCACCATGGTCATTTGGTCTGAAACGTTCACCATACTCGGACGTTTCTATTGCGGAAAGTTCTCTCAATCGAATGGTCGTGTATTTGTTCCGCAATCGTTTCACCATGCGTACGCAGGGAGTGGATTGAACTTTGACCTCGTTTCCAGATAGACCACAGGAAAAGTTAGCCTAGAAATCCTAATGCAAATCAAATCCGGTAGCTTGTGGAATGCAAGTGCATAAGTCCGGTAATCAGCTCCCCATAATTGAATGCGTTTTCAACTTCGTGCCTCTTGTCAAACTCCTGTTCTTGGATTGTTTTGTCGAAGTGTTTATATATTTTGAGCACCAAGGGTTTTTTCCTACGCAAGCTGCCCAACGCGATGGATGCAGCTCAACATTATCGTCGCAACTGACCTGATCAATGTATCACTTAGTGGTTAGGCCGGTTACCCTTCATAAGAGGCAGTGACGACGCTAGAGAAGTTCACCCCATTGCAAACTTGCAACCGTTTACCTCAAATTTTGTGTACACTTCAAATTACCTTTGAGGTTTTAGTTTATTCTAAAAAAACATTTACTGTACTGCGCATCGTCCACTCAAATTCGTAGCCCAAGTCCTAATCCTTCGAAAAAAGCCATCCCACCGAAAGCGGTGGACCTCTGGGACCAGATGTTTCACGAACAGGAACCACTCAAAATGAAGTCTTCTCTCTTCTTGCAACGAACTGAACTGGCTTATTCAGGCTTCGTCTGAATTAGACGCGGTTATTTTTGCCCCAAAGCCAATAAATTACATACCATTGTATAAAACCCACGATTACCATTATCTTGGACAGCGATCCAGTCAGTACGTTATTCGGTCACTGGTAGCACCAAACACACATACACACACACGCATTGTTTCATGGGTGATCAGATTTTGGAAATCTCCCGAACAACTACAGTGTTTTCACGTGTTTTTTTACCTTCATTATGAATACTGATCGACTTTTGTCCCTGCGGCGCTTTGATGGTTCGTGTTCGTACAAACTTTACTATCTGATGCACTCTCGCTCACCAGACAAACACAAAAGAGGATAGACAGTGGAAGAATGACCCTTGCTTAGAACATCACCCAAACAGCGATGCAATGCTTCCCTAACCCACCGAGTTTGTCTTCGAGTAGCGCTTTTAACATCAACCGCCACATATCAACGCACACACACACAACCCGCAATTGTTCTAAAATATCGGCGACAGCTTAGTTTTGCCCACCCCAAAGCAACTATGCTTTGATCTCTGGCTGGACGGTGCGGGAAAACCGCCGACCGAAAATCAAAGTTCGCACCCATCCCTTTGGTGTAGAGGGGGTGTGAAAACCATGTAGGTGGTCGGATTTTTGCGCGCTCCGAGCACCTGGACTGGTGATAAGCTCTTTGGGTAGAAGTGACCGTGATAATTGAACTGCTCGTTTCACGGACTAACTGAGCCGTTGAAAATACATACCTAGATCTACCGTAGCTCATTTCCTCCCATCAATTTGTCGTAGACGCCGTAAAAGAGAATAGTTGGTTCAACAAGCGCCACCTGCAACGGGAAAACGTGCAAGGTTTTTTCCCACGGCTGCTAAGACCTATCCCAATGGCGACAGCGCAAATGGACAAATTTGCGTGAGCGCACCTTCAAGGTTGGCAAATTATCCTCACGAACTTTATGACCATTGGTTTGGTGAATGGGTGAATGGTTTTAACTCCAAAGCATTAACAATCTCCCCATGATTTTACCCTACTTTGTGCTAAAACCGATTGGATTTCAGACACTCCGCTACTTATAAATGACCAGCAGCATCGTGAGAAAAGTAAGTGAAGGGGTTTACAAGGGAACCTTGTGAACCTGGTTCACACTGAACCTTGGAACCTAGATTCACACTTCTCATGAGCCACAGTAAGGATGAAGCTGCTTCTCTGATTGCAAACAGAAACGAACGAAGGATGTACTGACAGCCTGAAGTTTGGACGATCTAGTTGCGCGGTTTGAGGCTGATTTCGACCCCGTTTTTTGCAATGCAATGCTGGAAATTCTGCAAGAACAAATGTCCTTGAAATGTCCAAAAAACATCACTCTCGTAGGTACACTGTCCTCGGACATGTCTTTTTCACCGCATTACGATGTTTCAGAGTCATATCCTAGTTAAAAGATTGTTCTGGTGGTTCTCAAATGAATAAGCCTACGGCAAGTGAAATGCCCAAAGTGACTAGTTATCGAAATACACTCATTTGCAAACCAATTTGGTTTTGCGAAAGACTCACCTGAAACCCAGCTGAGTCTCTCATTTAGGATGTTTTTAAGCAACTGAATGTGCTGCACCAGTCCGCCTCATCATAAACGAGAAATTCAGCTGGGTTCCAGGTGAGTCTCCTGCAAAACCAACTTGAGTGCAAATGAGTGTATATCGCTAATATCGTGGGTTCAAGTAGAACATAAGGTTGACGGATACTCGGGGACTGCACCTACGTGATGAGCCCCCGAAAGGGCGAAGCCGATCGTGGGAGAATTTTCAGCAACCTCATGAGTAGTGTGTTACGACTAAGTTTCGTTTGTTGCAGAAATCTCTGACAAATTCGAACGACCAAATTCCGTATGCCCTTAAAAGCTTGTGATTGTATGACTTAAGCTTGTGACCACTTTCGTCTTCTAGTGTGGGCTATCAGGATTTCCTGCCTTATCACTGAAACAGCAGATTATCAGGACGGGGTCAGCAGCCAATTTGAAGGCCTCCTTGTAAAGAGCGAACCCGGACTTTTCGAAATTATAGTGGACGCTCCCATCCACTCGGCCAAATTGTAGTACCTTGATACTCGGTCGGACTTCGATGGACATAGGGGGAAACAAATGACATCGATGACAAAATGAGGTTGGAAACCGATTATTTACCGCCACTCTTGTAGGCGCAGTCGTTTACGACTGTCTATCTTGAAAAACGTAGCATGAACGACATCGTTAAGGCATGAACACATTCCACAGAATCTTGTCTGCCGTAATATATGCAGAACGGAATAAAATGCGACAAATGACGGGGCTAGTTACATCGTTTATATGGAAGTGAAACATAGTGTGAACAATCAATGAAACATTGAATTGGGTCTCTGAATAGCCTTTGAGTCTTTCTAAGTGCAGTATACAGATGGGAATCACCAATCCACATTGATTTAATCCATATGGTCGACCGTTTCGTCCAGTGACCTTGAATGAAGGGTAGTGTTCAACCCTGCATGCCTTGAGCATGTGTCTGGCGATCGATGACTGAGACTTTGGCTCACTTGGGGTCAGCTAGGAATGCACGAAATAGTCTTATCTGCTTTGTTGGAATTTCCAGCCTTCGGTCAGTTCCACCAGTGTGTTTATCATCACCACTACAGGTGACGCAACAGTAGACGCAATGACTGATTGTTGGCATAGTCTTCGTTTATGCCTTAACATTCAGGTGTGCTGCAGCACACGTTCGGCGCAGGGTCACCTCTCAATTTTGTTTAGATTGGCTGGAGGCATGATCACCAGCGTAGGGAACTCCCCCACGCAAATTGGTTTCTTGCGATACGGTAATTTACGTTTCTGCTTTGAGGTGTTTTCCACTGAAGTGATCAGGAGAGTTCTCTGACTGCAACATACTTTCAAGTAATCCAGTCTTTCCAGCGAGTTTATCTGAAAAGCAAATTATTCTTGTGCTGTGGATTTCCGGCCGAAGCAAAGCAACAACATTAGGCAGAGGCTTGTAGATTTTGGACCCTCTCTGCTCCAGGCAGGCTATCTACAGATGGAGCGAGGCATAGTGCCGTGTGACCAAAACGTTTGTTGTCCAGTTCAGACTTACACGTAGAAGTGATGCTTTGTTGGAGACAGAGGGTAAATGTTCAGCCGATTGTGTATCTTTTATCACGAATATAGTGACATCTAAATGTCATTCATACAACGATTGTTGGTGGACGTCAGTTTCCACCGATTGCTCGACTTTCGCCGTAATATACCTGACCAAGTAGATACCAAAAGTCTATACATGGCAATACCATCAAGTTTCTCACAATTGATGCCTTGGTACACAGTAAAGTGGAGTTCTTGAGAATGGGAAGATCAGTCAGACATAGGTAAGTCTCTGGATAGTCACCCAAAGACTCCTATCTCTGTGAGAGGCAAGTCTAACAAACGCATTGTTTGAGAGACACCAACGTGTTCAAGTTGAACTAGAAGATCATAGGTAATTCCTAAACAGTGTTTACCAAGGGCTGCTTCGATTGTGTGCCGTATTATAGTAGATAGCAGTCGATAGAGTAGATCTGACCGAAGACTACTGAAACGACGTCGTGCAACCCTAGCCGACCCCGATTTAACCTTCGGCGAGCCATTGATCACCTAACACATCCTCAAGACAAGATACCGAGTTAAAATTTGCCTTCATTTAAGGTCATAGGACGAAGCAGCCGGCCACATGGACTGAATTTGCTTGAAGCAATATGGATTAGTGACTCTTTTCTCTACTCAGCGTACAGAACGATCTGAACGCTACTCTGAGATAGCCGTGGTTACCTTCAGTTTCATATAAACGGTACAACTAGTCCCATTATTCGTTGCATTTTATTCCGTTTTGCAGACGAGATTGTACGAAATGTGTTCATGCCGCAACAGCTTTGTTCCTTGTCCTTTGTTCAAGCTGATCCATAAATCACAATATTTCGAACTGTCTCTATCGTTTGTACATGTGATAACCTTGCAATGAACTGAAGACTTGAGAACGCACTTGGTAGTTAGAGATTGGGATACGCAACACAACTTTCAGCACGAATCCAAACCTCAGGTTTTTCATCGGAAATGGTCTTTAGGCAACAAAAACTACCAAGGTATCGCAAGCAGTAGGTGTTTGTTCGCTTAATGGGTTAGCAATTAACTATTAAAAATAGTAAAATAGTAAAAATAGTAAAATAGTGCTAGAAATTTTTTTTCGGTGTTCCTTCGGTGAGCATCACTGGATTCAGGGTAAGTAAGCCCCAGGACTCAGGAATTCCGTGTCCCCTCAGTTCTGTCCACTCTTCATTGATCTTGATGGATGTTTGTGTTGCTTATTAAACAGACTGCTGAATGTCATACGCGTACCGTTAGAAGTGGCCAACATCTGCTGTGGCCTTTATTCGTAAAAACCGCACAAATGTCATCTGAAATTTGGACTTTTTTGTCGCTATTGCGACCTGAGATACTGAATTCAAATGTTTTAACAATAGTATGGCTAGCGGTCTTGTATAGCATTAGAATCGCGGAATCCGGTTGAAAATTTCAGGTACTACTCATGTCAAGTTCTCGTTCCGTTGGAAAAGGAACGTCATTGAAATTCGAACAGGTTATCCTGAAGACAACTCACCTAACACAAACTTTGGCTTTTCAACCACCAGTCGTTGACCCATACCACTGGAAGCGGCAGCGCTGCCAGCGACAGTGCCTTGTATTGTAGGAAGGTGTTCCACCTTTTGAGCTGGTGCTGTGCCAGTGGTCGATAGGTCGATTGGGCACGTTATTGCCATACCGCTATTGGTCAACTCCTTTGGTGTAGTGGCATCGTTGAATTGTACAGCTGGCAGGAGGAAAGAGGTATACGATTGCTAACCTTTTGGAACACAGATTTGGCAGTCTAATACTTTGTTACAAGCCCTCATAGAAATATGAATTCATTTGGTTGCGTTGTGTTAAATCAGCTGACAGCTAAAAGAGGATATGAAAGTAGACTCCCTTGATACAAACACCCATCAGTATCACCTAGTATTTTTTCGAGTAATTCACGTGGATTGGATGGAACCTACCATGGCGATGTGCGCAATAATATTCCTGGTGTTTGGGGAAAACATTCGGATTTTTTCCCCGTGAAAGGCTTAGACTTGTGTTTGTCAGACATCCTCCGGAATTTGATTTAAAATTTTCGCGTTGTTCGGAGAACTACTTAGCATTGGCTTCTAACAAACAGTGTGTAAGAAGCTCAGAAGAATAATTTCACAAAATGAATGAGAGTTCCATCTGCGAAGTCGTCAGTCTGTACGCGACCACGTGATTGGAATTTTGTGAATGAAATGTGAGTGGTGCTCTGTGCTAAGTGCAAGTTGACGACACTACTGATCAGCAGCTCGTGGCCGATAATAGGCTTTGTTCACACTACTAGCCGGGAGATCGCGGATTCGAGACTCCCTGTGGTTTCGTGAGATGCGTACTGATGATGATTCCCAATAAGATACACAGCTGTGCATTGATTCTCGGTTTTTCAGCATAAATTCGCTTCAGTTACAAGAACAAATCTCAGTTGAATAATTCCCAAATCTCATCATACTACCAACAAAGACAGAATAGTCGAAACCACTGTCGATACTCAATTTGTACTTAGTTTAGGCCTGAGAAAATACCGTCCTTTCTCACTTGTTTGGCTTCTGTCGGTAACCCAACAAGCGGTACCCCCAACCGAGATCCCCATATCAATCTCTTATAACGGAAAGTAACCAATGATAAACTGTCTATCCGCTACAGTTAACTGTTTAAGCCAACGGTCACCGTGACTCCACAAGAGAGCGACGGGTATGTGCAACCGGTAAAGTATTCGAACGCTCCAACATGCAAACCTGCGCCTTCCAGAAAACGTGTCTTAATGACCTGTAGGTTGTGGCTGCGCCAGGCGCACGGATACTCCCCCCGGGTTTCCGTAACAGTGGCGGCAAATGATAAGGTTTCACAATTCAGTCCATACCGAAGGTTGTCTCATGACTTTAATGGTTGAAATTCAATCACTGACAGGATACAAAACATAACCATATGCAGCAAAGCGTGTGCGTGTGATGTGAAGCGAGTGAACGAGACGTTAGTTCTGGCTATCGCCCAAGGAAGGCCATCGGCGGTCACCTCATGTGCGTTCTGTTTGTTCAATACTCGAAACCGCTGTTGTCCTTCGCCCGGACACCGATTCAGTCACATTGTTCAAGGCCTGAATTGATACTAATAAGGGGGAACCATTTCTGTCCCAGTTCATCTCTGTCGCGAACAGTTTACGCATTCAAGCTTGACTGTTACCATCTTGTCGATCAATTGTTTACTCAGCTGATTGAAATGTTTCAACTATTCCAGTTTGTCCAAAAAAGGCTATTTAGGATTTGTTAACCGATACATTTCTTGACCGTCCTGACTTGTGAAATCAGCCTGCTCCACAAAATGGCGTACCGTTGCCATGTCCCGAAAGTGAATCATCCTTATGGTGACCGGTACTGAAAACTGGTGTTCGTGTTTGGTGGTCTTTTTTTCTCAATGTAGTTTTTACCCACATTTCCATGAGTTGGCTTACGCCAAAGTGACATACGCAGTTTTTTTTCGTAAATTTATCCCTGTCGTTAAGTATTTGCCAAAATCAGTAATGCTCCAGCTGGAATAAACCGGCTGATGGTGCGTTTAAGGACTCATGCTAAACCCGTGCAGGATTGCTCCACCAAGACTGAAATCTTCGTGCCTCCAGAACAGTGGTTCTTATCTTTTTTTCCTTTCCTTTTCCAGTTCTCGAAAATCATGATCAAATCCAGTCTTGATTAGGCACTTTATTGCGTGGAAATAACGTCCCTACGTCGATGGATGAAACAGTCAGGATTGTATCATGCTTGTCAGTTCACCAGTATTTGGAACAGTGTTCACACCCGCTCACTTAATCGGATTCCTTGTTTTACACTTTGCGGTCATTGTAGCCTCAACCCGGCTCCATAAAGGTGGATGGATGAGACCAAGGTAGGAATTCTCAATGTTTCCCACGTTCTGACTTCGGAGAAAATCGAAATCTGGGAACTGGACAACCGACATATGCCACTCCCTCCCCCTCAAGGAGACTGCTCTCCGTATAAGAGTAGTTGACTTGGTGATCATCGCATGAGAGGGTTAGGTAATAAACAGCTACAAGTCATGAAGGTAGTTACTGGTTGACTATTTACAGTGCAGAGGTGGTGCCGGGGGTTAGCATGACCAAGTAGAGTGAATAGCACTTTCCTGAATGTTTTCTAAATACCGTTGGCACCAGTGGGCTGAGAAACTATTGATAAACACGAACCATACTCTGAAATTTTACAAAAAAGCTTCTGGATCGAAATCTACCGAAGGCCGCATGGGAAAAATTCAAGTTTAGGTACACACACAAACAGGTGACAGATCACTATGGTGTTAACGGGAGACCCAACTAACTCTCTCGTTTGTGATATTCTTCAACTGAAGAACACAGGTCAAACAAACTGAACAAAGGCCGCCTCGTGTTTCAGTTGGCGTGCTATTCACTATATCGAGGTGTATGTTTTCTCAGCAGCCTTATGAGTAGTGTATTACTTCAATAAATTACAAGCGGCTCTTATGTTGATATTTAGGCTTGCGGACAACAGTCCACTGCATGTTCGCAGCTAGTCGACGTAATTCTAATCACTTGATTCGCTGTAAGAATGCCGAACTGTCCTTATCCCTTCCAATATATCAATAATTACAATCATTTATATCCCCCGTCCATTTGTTTCATTTGGGATGCGCGCCGTTCTTTTGCGGAGGAGCTGGCTAGTTCATACTAATACGTCAACAGTATCTCTTCTACAATCCCTCGGTGCTTTGGTTGGCAACAAATGTTCAATGGCGATAATCATGTCAGTTTCATTTTCTTTTTTGCTTACAAAGATTGTCTTCTGTTATGACGTCGGGCGTGTTAGGGCTAATATTCCGGTGTGCAAGACTGTCAAATAGCTGAGTGTCAAACTCCTGACAGGCATCAATAAATTTGTGCTGTTCGACTACCCCTTCATGAGCAGCGTCAGAGTCTTCATGGTAGATTCACGGCCAATAGACAGTCAATCATGAGCCGCCTCCTCAAGCCAACGCATGTTCAAATTGGCGGCGACTGGAAACACCCTCCCTTTAACAAGCGGGTTCAAATGCCAATTCCTTCAACCTTTTCACGCATAAACAATCCAAACAGAATGATGCTCTGGTGCGTCACTGGAGCACTTCTCCAGACAAGCTATGTAGTTTTCGGTGTACACACTTGTGTTCTGAGACAGATGCTTCTGTAACATTGTCCCTGGAACAGTTACATGCAGTGAAGATACTTGCGGCAGCCACGACCAGTCTTGGTTCTATGTCGAAGGCTTTCTGTGTACTTACAAACTGTTCTTTCGTAAGAAAATGAGATAAAACAACCATACCTGTCAGACATTTCTCAAAACTCGTGTGTACAACAGTCGCGGATCCTACCAAGATATTTAACTTCTTGTTCAACGTCGGTCTTTCCAGTACATATCCGATCGAATGAACCAAGTGAATAGTATGGACGTAATACACTACTCATAAGGTTACTGAAAACTCTATGCAGTGCATTGCGATATCTCAGACGTCGTACCAACTGAAACATGAGGCGGCTTGGTGCAGCACACTCAGTTGCTTAAGAGATTCAGCTGGATTCCAGGTCATTTTCCCGTCAAAACCGAATTGGTACGCAGATGAGTGTATAATTCAGGTGAGTAGTAATTGCATGTCCCAAGTAGGACACGGCAGTCCAGTTCAAACTTAATGTGCTGTTCCGGTGACTAAGCGACAGCGACTACTGAATGCTTTATGGGCTAGAAAGCCAGGTGTAAAAACTTTCGCTCGTAACTTATCAGTCCTAATTAAGTAATCCTCAAACACACCGGTTTCTTGACGTATTATCCGTACATCATGGATTAAATTAGAGCGTCGCGAAGTTTCAAGCTCTTTAAAATGTGCATCTCGGACTTTATGGGTAGTTTGTGGTGAATTTGCATTTCCTCTTTCAGTGATGAGCGTTAGCTGGCCGAGTGGTTGTTGTCCGGTGAGAATTGTCCTACGGATGTCCTTTATCCTTATGCCTGCAATTTGGTGATCTGGTGTTTAATAAACTTAGTTCTGTACACGACCCCTTTTTTCGCGGCCTACTGTACCCTGTAAACAAGTCAGCTCACATTGAATTTTGAGTGTGATCCACGCTGGACGACCCGCCAAAGCGTGTTCACCGACTTCCGTCGTGCAGCGAAGAATATGCATGACCGACTACTGTTGAACTGATCATTTGGCAAGTCAGTTCAACGGACAAGGTGTGTCGTGTTCCAACCTCATAGTGAAATAACACGTTTGAACATGTTCACCTATCCCCGGTCATTGGTTGACGCATGGCTGACCAAGGACAATATCAGCCACTCTGGTGATTATCTACTCTCGTTACAGCAAAGCTACGCTCGTAAACTTAAAGTTCATTGGTACCGATGCCGTTGTACCGAACACCATGGTCAAGGCTGCTGCGGACAATTTGCTATTGGGGCTTGTTATTGTACTAATATGTTGCGTGGAACTTCACCATCAGGGAACCAGCTACATCGGCACTTATATGGTCAGAAAATCGTTGATCACTAGCATTCGCTGGCCTACTAACAGCATCTGAACGATTGGGTATGCTGTGTAGTGATACATTGGACTGGTACCATACCGAAGCGTCCCACGGACCCTCTCACAGGGTGACTAGTTCCACAAGCCCCTTGCGCTGAACCATTTAGAGAACGGTCTAGGCACCCCGTGCTTCAGTATAAACACTGCAGATTAAGATCAAAGTCTGTCTCATCCAGCGTTTACTAGGTAGATGATGGGGTAAAGCGGATTGAGAGAAGGCGTTGAAGGCCTGTGGGGATGAGCATGTTGTCGTGATCAATTAGTGTGGTTATTTCATTTATCAAAGTTCGGATGCCCGTCACTGCATACTCAGAAAGGACATCATTTATCGGATCATTGGATCGCAGGTTATGAATATTTGTAATTAGACAATGATTGCGCTGTTACCGAAATCTACATGTTT
>SJOL01007465.1:199785-290277 GCA_004794785.1 Opisthorchis felineus | reverse complement strand
ACAGCTATCTATCAGCGGACACTTTTGACTTCCCAAAATAAACCTCTGCAGAGATTCAAAGTGTTAGATTCCAGTTTAAGTAAATTCCGTTCGGAAACGTCATACGCTAGGTCATGGCTGACACGGTTATGTGCTCTCTCTGGGAGTGGCTGTTTTCTTCGGATTGGAGAGTGGGTTACTGTAGCCGGTTCACTAGTTTATGCTACGGGATTGCTATGATATAATTCCAATAAAGTACAAGTGTCTATAAGGGTGGCCTTCATTGTGTGTTCACTGTAGTTATCATAGTCAAACAGACTGACCATTTGTCCCTTCAGTTCCGTATCGTTTTCACCTTATACTGTTTCATCGTGATTTGAGTAATGCCCAGAGCTCACCAGGTACGTACTCCACTGGATTATAGTTGTGTTTACTTTACTGCGAGTCGCTATGAATAATAATCAATAGTAGGATTGATTGTAGTGTCCCTGAACCGAATGCCCCAATCCGTTCATCCTAAACAAATCATGTTATAATGGCCGACGATGTTTACAAGTTCAGCTGCATGTACTTCGAGTCAGTGCGTCCCATCCTGGGCTTTGAAAATCACTGAAGGATGGACGACTCCAAAATCAAAATGACCTACTGATACCGTTACTCGTCCGTAGCTGGAAGATCCCCTGTTGATAAGCGCAGGCTTGTCTTGAACTCTCTAGTTTGTAAAATTCGTTTCGAGCTCCAGCTGGAGTTTGGAGTTTACGAGGGGCGTCGAAGGACATCTGCACCCCAAACTTATGCCCCTGGAAACTCGAAGGTGCGTAATGGAATGAATAAAAGAACGAAAGAGAGAAAAGCCTTTTCTCCCTTAGGTCGTGTGAATCACCAGCCCTCTTCGGGAATGAAAGTGAGTTTTTGATGCCCACTTCGTTACAGTTGCCATATTGTTGGTCTGTTTGGGAAAGAGTCTCAAAGAGTAGGTACGTGAGCGAAATTATTTGAGAGCTGAATTCCGTCGCGTTGATTTCTCCAGCCAACTTAACCAAGACCAACATTTCATCTGATCAGTACGCCTATTTCAGGCAAATGACAAAAGATGATTCTTCAAAATTATGAGTCTGGAAAGGTACTCATTTCAACATGCAACTGCATATTTGTGTAGTTGTTTTAACTCACATGATGTCCAGATCCATCTTCTTAGAAATGTCTAATTATCCCTTGGGTTGATGTTCTAACCAGCTGGTTTCGCATCTGACTGAAGTTACGATGCAAAGTTGTGAAGTTACGACAAAGTGTTAAGATTTGTAACCATTCTATGACAATCTGAGAGTCTCCCAGTTCACCGGGTCTTACACCAACCCCTCCTCCAGGTACTCATGATGAGGCCGAAAATGAAATGGGGTAACTGTTTTGTGTTTCTCGCACTTATATCTGTGGTAAACAAATCTTGATAAACGCTTACTTTGTGCTAGAAGACTGCTAACCTCAGCCGTGCAACTGGACGCATATGGGATCTGTTCGTCGTCGTATCTCCTCCATGTATCGAAAACCGGTCTGTAACGCAGGCTGTCCGTGTTTTGAGCACGGGCCGAAGAGACCGAATAATGATCAGATTGTGTATTGTAAGGCTTCCAGATCTTCCCACTTGTCAGACGCTCAGATTGATTAGATCTTTGTTCCAGCTGTGACCATCTGTAAATGTGCTGCTCATGGTCTGGCGAATACTGTTTGTGTTGAGCGTTGGGTAGCACGAGTGAATGACTTGATACGACGGCAGTGAATGCAGACTCACTGAGTTGATGCTGTAGGCAAGATAGTGCTTCAAGACTGGACGATTCCATTTGAAACTGAAAGGGATAAAAGGAGACTAGGTTAGTAGAGATGCATGATGGAAAACGGGTGTCCATTTGTTTCCATTGTTTCCACATAAAAAGATCATTGTATCGAACCATGAAAAGAAAAGTTAAAATGCTCAACTAGAGGGCAACTCACCTGAGAGTTAAGAGACTCCTATTGATGGTTTTGAACCCAACAGTTGTTGGTTTTTGAAGGGATACTACTCACAGTGTTTCTGAAAACTCTTCGAAAGCCCACAACAGCCTTATGAGTAGTGTTCCTCCAAGAAAATATACTGCAATATCTCAAATATTGTGCAGCAAATTCATATCATAAACGAGATCCAGCTAGGCTTCCCGTTAAGACCAAATTAGTGTGTAAATGAGGTTACTTCGTGAATTATCGGTTCCGTTCAAATGATAGCATCTCCTGATGGACCGTTGTGACCTGCACAGGAAACACCATTTGTCACCCTCGGAACACCACAAAAACCACTACTTGTTGACACATGAATGACCGGATCAGGGCAGTGTGTGGAAACCGGTTTATCTCCAATCTGGTCGTGATTAGTGCTCAGTGGACCTGGGTGGACGTGCATCCCATCTTGTGCAGTGTTGACCACAAGTCGACCCAGGGCTTAAGTACGGCATCCTATCCGCCCTCTTTGATTGTGGTAGTGGAGGTGGGTTGAGGCCAGGGTGGGGGTGCCTAACATACGCACCAACAGCTGGCCCAGTCTCAATCATGTATTTGGAGCACATACCTGAAGTAGTGTAGTACACCGTGTGTCAACTTCTCCACATCGTTCTCATCCGTGAACATCTGGAGTGAGAAATTGGTGTTGGTAATGGCCATCTGTTCCATCGTACACCACAACTCAGTGGCCGTGCAGCGTTCGTTATTTTTTTCAACAAACTCTCAGGCCTGGACACGGACACAACGACTCAGTCAATCCGGATCTCCCGACAGATGGCCAGCCCCTCCGGTCAATGCGAACCGTGCCCCGGTGACTGAGTGGCGGCTGGAATGCGCACAAATCTAACTTGCAAAACGTTCCCCCGCCTTTGACAAGTCGCATTCCGACAATACAAGCACCCTTTTCGTCGTCTTAACATTATTGACCATTCGTCATAACTCAAACAACTCGGAAGCAAATACCGTCTAGTCAACTGTCTCACTGTGCCCACATATTGCGTTGGATGGGTGCGGTTTTAGGAATGTCGTTAAAAGCTCGTAAACCACTGGGTACATGGGAGCAACAAACGTATAATTCGATTAACAACCTGTGATACCCACCAAGTCTAAACTTAAAGAATCTTTACTTGATGAGTTGTTGCTTTCGGACACCAGTCGTGAAGTGTTGTACTCAAACGCAGTATGATATATCAGGTAGCTCCTATTTGACTTTTCCTCCGAGGACAGATACAAGCCAGTACTCACGCTTAGTATGCAGTTGTGTTACGTTTTCAGTATCTTACTGTCTTGTCACGTAATCTCTTCTCTGGAAACTGGGATAAAGCGCAAGCAAGAAAATCGGACTGTTTCAGCTTTCAAACCTAATATGCCAACTTATACGCCTAGACACACATTTCAGTCATCCCTAAAAGCCGGATGACCATCAATCATGCCCATTGCGTGCCAGCCGGCCAGAAAGTCAACCTGGCGAAAAGGTTGCTAGCCCACTTTCAAATTTCCCTTGACTAACACGTGTGTGACCGATTCAAAGGGTGTGCGAATAACCCCAAAATGATTGCCACATGAAAGCGGAAGAACAAGTAGTCGTTTGTCCTTTTGGAGAGACTGAAGTGCAGATTGGCATACCACCATTAGCCCGCCCAATTGCAACACATTTCACCCGTTAGAGTGCTTGTTGGAGAATGGAAACGCCGTCGGTCTTCCGGTTGGAGTGGCTCGATCGAGGAAAAAATAAGATCTCTCTGGACACTGCTAAAAGGACTTGCATGTTTAGAGCATAAAGGTTGCATTGCTTATAGCCGGAAGTCGCGTACCAGTAACTTACCGATACGAGGTTACGCACAAATGTGCAGGTAGGAAAGTAAGAATATGCCCCCCCCCCAAACCCTTACATATAACCAGTCAAAAGGCACTGCGACAAAGCCAGAGACAACACACCGTGGTATGTAATCTAGACCAGAATTATACGAACTATATCTCCCTAACGCTCGTTTTTTTATCATCCTTTCATTCCTGGTACTGCTTCACCAAAATACAACTTACTTCATAACAATAAAACCTGAATTCAGAAGGACATAGAGGCAATTCCACAGTGATTCCAATGTGGATTAAATAGAAAACGCTCCTGACCATCAGTACTGAAGTAAAGCTTATTCTTCGGTTAGATGTCACCCCCATTGGCATATTCTGATTGAAGATACATAGAAAACCTGGGGCGGCCAAAATAACAACACTGCGGATATTTCTGCAAACCTCCATCTGGACACCGTTCTTTGAATACCGCCGCTTGATCTCAGAGTGGAAGGCGCTGCAAAATGAAGAGTCATGAGCCTGTCGAAGACAAATGATTCTCCCATCAGAACATCAAGTAAACATATTGCGAGTCCAAAAAAGTCAGGAAAGCATGTTTGATGGAACTGTCAAATGGAGACTTCGTTTTCACTCGTCAATCTACAGGTGGTTCAGAGGAGGAATAATCTCATAAGATGAGTGGAAGTTCCGTCTGAGAAGTCGTCCGTCGAAGAGTCACTTGATACGTGGCCACGTGATATGGTTTCTGTGATCGAAGGATGAGCGGCACTATACCCTGTCCAAGTTCGATTTAATCACACTGATGATTAGGCACTCGTCGCCGAACAGTTAAGTTAATGAATTCCAATAAGGATGACACAGTTTCACACTGCCTCTTGAGTTCTCAGCATAGATTGGCTTCGTGTACAGAACGAAATCCTTTGGTTTTGTCAAAATCCCGCCGGATGTCCCGAAGAAAATTAATTGACCACTTCAGCTACGGTGACTGATTTATATCTGAACACCAGAGGAAATGGTTTCTACAATCCAGAAATGGGACACGAGTGAAGACACTCTGTGTTTCAAATGAGAGGTCCCGGGCAGCGCAAAACCACTACACTCTCTGAAACTTTGCTTTACTTAGGACGTTACTAGGATTGAAAACGGTCTGATTAAGGAAATCAATCAACGGTGTTACCACATCTGGTCCCAACAAGAGACTTCCTTAACACCCTCGTCTTCAGTGCAAACTTCATCTGTAGGATTCACCGTTTATTCACCTCGGAGATAACAGAGCTAAAACACGTGTGCAAAGATTTGTGTTCGTTATTTTGATTTTCAGACCCTTGAATCACTCAGTGCTCTCGCTATCTTCCAGTCTCTGGATTTTGTTTATTGTGACATGAAGTGTAATGCAGTCAGTATGATCAGATTTAGCGAGCTGTAGAAGGACAGCGTTGTCAGTATTGTGGTCATGTTTTGAATAAGCAAACAAACTGACAGTGAACTGATTCACACCCAACGTCACTTTCAACAAAAGACGTTTGCCTACCTCACTCGGTCGTCTTCTACACCTCTGCGCGACTGTGCGGAAGAAAGAAACAGTCAGCTGTGTTCCTCAACATCTCCTCTATCACTCCAAGCAAGCGTCGAATTCAAACACAAACTCTTCCAAATGCTGGAGCCTTTATGGGTAGGACAATTTCTGAGGCCCATGGGCCAGTAAAAACCCATGGCACCACAGGGTAAAGGTACCGTACTCGAACTATCACCGATCCACTGTCTAACAGTCCGTTACCCAAAGCACTCTACAAGAACTCTACGACAGATCGTTACTCTTCCTCTCTCTTTCTCCCGTCCCCCACTCCGTACTCAGTTTTCTCACAGACTCGAGTACTATGTCGGCTAATTTGAAAAACCCGGATGTAAATTCAGATTTCTAAGTATGACTTCGCAATACTATTTCCCACGACTTTGTCTGCCGGCGATCTCAGTGCATTTAACGATCCGTCTACCCCCCCCCCACAAGAGAGGCTAATCGAACATTATTTGAAAAAAGGGAGAAGCTCACATTCGAAATAGTGACACCTGCCCAAATATGTGGGAACTTTGTGAGCCTAGTTCTCACAATCCTTCGCATACCAGAGTTCACATCACATTTTAGGCAAACGATGATGAGGCAGGGTTGAAAGTTTATGGACAATTGTGGACGCATGTCACCCAACCAAACAACGATGAACTCAAGTTGGAAAGGACAGTTCTGATGAACTTCCGAAGAACCACACGGGTAAACCTTATTCGAGTGCACTTTTGTGAAGCAAAAATCCAGCCACCAGTTAAACCCATACAGTGTCTTTACCATCTCATTGTGAAAATACCAGGCAAAATTACGGAAGGTTCACGTTTACGATAACCACAAGACACCAAACTCTGTTGCATAGCTGGTGGCCGGTACGAAAATACCTTGGTTGGATGCAGTATGAACCGAAGTGACCGGAATACGTGGCGAAAATCCCCTCAATAGCCTGCCTACCACAAAAGACAATTTAAATCTGATTCCGTGAGCTTTGACCAGTTTAAGAGACCACCTAAACTCCTAACAGTAACCGCTTCCTAGATGTGCATTTGAGAAAAAATCTCCTCCCACCAGGCCCCATAACAACACGTACTGATTATATGGTCTCGATTGACGATGAAACGTTTGCAATTAAATTGCTCAGCTAAGCGAACAAACCAATGGCCATTCGCTGTCTAGTAATCATCCAACGAATCGCATTCAGAAAGGTTTGCTCCTGAAGTAGCTACGAGCCTCAAAGTAAGAGTGTTCACTTGTGCGGCAGGTAATTAATACAGTCACTGCAGTGTGAACGGTAGCTCTCAAAAGAGCTGAGCCCCTCGAAAGTTTGCCAACGGTTAAGTCCCACCTAGGATAAACCACACCCCCAGAAGAAAGTGCTTTTGATCTGTCCCCTCAAGTAGCCCATCAGTAAGAGTTATTTTGACACTCCGACGATACCATTTGAAGTTAGCAACAGAAAGTGCACTCTCTGAGGACTTTTCTCTATGAGAGTGGTCATTTAGATGGACAGAACTGCATCGTGACAGATGTGATCGTCCCATGCCACCAAAGACAGCTTTTTCCCTGAAGGGTTTGTACTATATACAGCTAATATATTGATATAACAAATATAATATGAATACTGACAAGCTGTTTTTTTTCAAAACTATGTTTCCAGTGAGAGTGCTCGTCCAGATTCTACCCTGGACCGCTTCTGGGTCAAATATTCGGCAGTTTGTTCTCCAGGGTATTTCCTTTGGCGATTAACCGTGTCTCAGTTTAGAAAGAAAGCCGAACTGTCAAATACAGCAATTCTCTATGAAACAGAAAACATTTTCTGAAAACAGTTAACCCTCTTGGAAAGTTCAGGGCTTTTTTCCCTACGAGCCAAGACCGTTGGCGAGTCGGATACGAACCCCCACGACAGTGGCTTGCCGGCAAACGTCTTGAGGATCTTCAAATATTTTATTTGATTAGTGAAGACATAGAAGGTAATTTTCAGGTGTTTTCAACGTGGATTAGATCAAAGCTAGAATGACTGGCTCTGGTTACGTGTGAAATACTCAAATGTATTTGCACTCTACACCGCCAGCTGCGAATATTTTCAGCTGTAAACCTTTTGCACTCCAAGTGAAGCCCGTCCCGTTGCCCGGTATGTTTGCAGGCCACCCCTCTGTTCCAACCTCAGAGTAGGATTGAACGCCCACAAAAAAGCAAAGCAATATCTAATCATGAAGGAAACTACTCATGAGGTTGCTGGAAACTCTCCGATAGCCCACGATCATTTCACCCTTCCTGAGGCTCATCAGATAGGCGCAGTCCCCAAGTTTCCTTCAAACTTATGTTCTACTTGAACCAAAATAGCACGAAATTCGACAAATATACCCATTTACTTACCAGTTTGGTTTTTACGGAAGACTCACCTGAATTCCAGCTGAATCTCTCGTTTGTGAGATTCTTTAACTAAATGTGCTGCACAAAGGCTGCCCCTTGAACCAAACCGGTATGCAAATACTGTCTACTCTGAGAAGTAATCAACAACCAAGTGACGGAACTGATCTGTAAGATGTACACTCATTTGCAAATGATTGTATTTAGTCAATAATTGTCTTCTGCTTTAATAAATTGGAATGCTTTCCGACTGGAAAATATGCGAGGGCTTGATGTGTCAGTCAGAATTATACATAACTCAAATTTGGACTCAGCAATGGCACTTATTNATATATATATATATATGTATATATACATATATATATATATACTATGGCAACTTCTCCATGAAGGTTATGATGAGGTAGGCCTTGTCTGGCTTCAAAAACCGGACCCAGTGTACAGACATGGATAACCAAAACAGCACACCACTAACAATACATGCGGGTGTTCTCTAGGGTACTGTTTTTTCTCTCCCTTCCTCCTGTCTTCCTCTCCCAAAATTTTTCAGCAAGCCAAAATATGTTGTCTGTATGTAACTATATGTTAAGCTATATGCACTGCAAACCTGAAGCTGATGTCGAATCTCCGGGCAGGACATAACGTCCTCACGGGTGGTCTCAGGATTATTGACTGTCATGAAGTGGCAAGACGTGGGACCCTTGTTCTTCCCAGACCTACAAAACGACTAACCACTAATGAAATTCACACCCCCTGATCTTCCACAGTGGGGCAATAGGAACTGGTCATCTCGGCTGACCATCTCGAATCCCTCTGCGTTGTATCCACTTCCACCAAACCCTGAGGACCGGGGCTTAAAATGCTGTCTCATTTTGGAGTCTTCCATCCTCTGTACACCCTCACACCAGATTACCGTTTGCATGGTTTGTTCCCTGAATTAGTTTGGAAAGACTGTCACCCCGCTGTATTGCATGCTTTCAGATGAGGTGGGTTATCAAGCAATGTACTTGTCCACTTTTTGGGCAGCACGCACCAAGCCGCTTGTTATAACTTCTCCCCGAATGTCCTATCGCATTCCAAACACCCTATCCATCCTTTTCTCTCTAAGCTCGTTCCGACCTCCAACAACTCTGCAACTTTTCATTGTACTCTCATCCTCTAATTGGGCAACCAATTTAAAAGCTCATTTTTTAAAAAGATCGGGTGCCAACTGACTAACCCACAAAACTGCGCACTGATGATGTCTTCTCGTATGGTGATGAAACGTTTGCAAGCCGATTGCCGAGCTCGGCAAACAGATCAACAGCCACCTGACAAACAGCCAATAAACTCACCCGAGCTACATATATTTCAACACATTACCAGGTCTGAGACTTGTTTACTGAAACTAGAGTGAGTAGCCTTCAGGAAGTGAAGAGGGACAAGCTCTGACCACCATGATTTCGACTAAAATATGTCTCAGAAAACGGGCATCAGTCCGCTAGGATCCTACAGGGGATGCACAAAAGTGAACAAAGATTGGTGCTTTTTCAAGAGACAGACAATCAATTGTATTTGGGTCTTGTGGCGAATCACAGAACTTTCCCAAGTTGACAGCCATTACTATCCCACCCCCAACCCCACCCCCTCGCATGCCATCAGATTTCTCCAAACTCCCTTATTTTGTTCGGCTCAAGACTCAGATCTTCCGGTTTCGTAGCCCAAGTTTCTGACTGTTCTGCTACCGATCTCACAGTTCGTTATGCTCGTGCCCCAACTTTGAACAGCCACGCGAACCAAGGCTGGAATCTCACGAAGCACGTTCGAAATTCGGATAGCTGCCCAAATGTGTGGGAACTTTGACACTGTGATTCACACGTTTCTGCAGTATTTACTGTTCCGACACCCCTCCACCCACCAACATTCCCACCGAATTCGATGCGAGCAATGCTGAGACAGATTCAAACTGTTATCCAGTCATTGGCTCATGTCACGGTTCGAACACCGCCCTGGAGTACCATTTACCGTCAAACCCTTTTGGTTGAGAATCGTCAGGATCGTCCGATTTTGAAACCCTCAGGATAAACCCGATTGAGACGGGATCGAGTTCAGTCATTCGACTGCCTGACTGTTAAGGTATGGAACAGTAATACTACGGTCCTAACCAGTTTCGCTTAGCTTGACTTGGATATGTGTTTCGACTGCGTTTAGTCAAACTACTTGTGGTGTTCAATCTGCATACAGAACGCGCACTTTAGACCGTGAAGGAACTGGGCAGTGGCAGTTCTTTTCCTGACATTATCTATGGACGCGTGAGATCCATAAATTCGCCCTCTACACCAGACTAGATTGTCTCGGGTATAGCTGATATACACATACTTTGATCAATCGAAGAACGGTTTTTAGAAATGTAGAGAACATTTCGTGTTACAGACAGGCATGATCCTAGAGTTTCGGTCAACACAGTAAAAGTGAAGTCGGTGGTGAGCTATAAAACTGCTCTCAGCAACCTTATAACTTAAAATGCTGTTAACTTAAAATGCTGCGGCATCTCGAATATCTTGCCAGTTGAAACATAAGGCGACTCATTCGGTTGAAAAATATCTCCAACGATGGATTCCACCACGGTTCTAGTTAATACCAACGTAAGCCGCAACTGAGTGTATCTCGCCACTTTCCTACACTTTGTTGTTCAAGGGGTGGCTGATGGGAATTCTGGGACTGTGCCTACCTGAAGAGTCCCAAGAAGGATGAATCCGGTAGTGAGCCATCAAAGAATTTCCAGAAACCTGGCAAGACCAGTGGACTAGTTTAGTCTTGGAAGTTCAGTTTGGCGGCAGAACTTCAGTTTCAAGTAGAGTTTGGATGTTACTATTCACCAGCGACAATTATGTCCACAACTAGGTGTCACGTTCACCCAGAAAGCCGATCCCAATAGGGTTGTCCGTGGTGTAACTATGATGAAATCTTCTGTTTAAAGGGTCATTTTTCATGTTGAGTTTAGTCACCAGAAGCGATGACAAACGGTTAAGGCAAGTAAAGTCTAATCTGTTGTGACGATAAGGCCGCTGTTGCGAAGGCGATTAGCTTATGCTGAACTTCTCCCGGCATAAAAAAACATGGATAGCATCAAGTTGGTCAACGTGACTTGATAAGTCCTATGAAGCGCAAAACTGGATTCGGTACCTGCTGAGTGTTGAACCCAGAGTCGCTGGACAAAGTCATTCATGTTTATAGAGCTAATGTTTTACTCAGCTAGCCAAACTGTTAAAGAACAAAGCTACCAACCGAATGGTCTGTAGCTGGAGCCACACTGAGGCCTCTCCAGTACTCCCGTCTAGGCTTGGAAAGCTGGCCGTAGCCCAGTCCTCACGCTTCCTTTGAGTTACACGATAGGTATGCACCGAAAGGGGGTTCAACAGCGAACCACACTCATTTATACACTGTTAATT
This sequence comes from Opisthorchis felineus, assembly GCA_004794785.1. Lineage (NCBI taxonomy): Eukaryota > Metazoa > Platyhelminthes > Trematoda > Opisthorchiida > Opisthorchiidae > Opisthorchis > Opisthorchis felineus. The sequence goes on along the minus strand of SJOL01007465.1, from coordinate 279,099 downwards.
ATATGACGTAATTATTTATGTTTCCCTATTCCTCAGACTAATTCATTAGCCCTCCGGTGACTGCTCAGGTTTCAAGACTGAAATATTCTATTTGTACAAAGTCTATTCTATATTAAACGTTTTTCTATATTAACTGTTTTCATGACTCAATTTATTCACATTCATTTCTGGGTTTGTTGTTGAATTTGTTGTCCCACTTTGAACTGCATAACATTTTTCCCGTTTAATTTGTCCGATAGCACACTGCCCTTTCTGTGCGATCCTGTGTTGCTAACTGCCCAAGGTTCAATCTAGCCGTAAGCTTTCCTTTAATTCTGCTCATTATTTACTGTTAATTTCTCATAGAACCACGGTCTACCTGTCTATACTGTCTGCCCACGTCTAATTCAATATATTGTTGGCTGCCCAGTTGCGACTACTAAACAGACGCAGATGAAATGCGCAGAATTCGGTTTCGCCATAATTATTACTGACCGTCCGTCGTTGAATTAGACTACACGTGACCTATCACATAGGACACCTAGATCGTGTGTTCAGGCTAATTAACCAATTCCTTGCTTTGAGATCACGGCCTTAACACAGGATCGTACATACACTAATCTGACTTTGACGAGAGTCTCAAGTGAATCCAAGGAGGTCGCTCGTTTATGATGTTCTTCTGTTCTGTTCTATTGTGCAAGGCCGCCTCATGTTAAAGTTCAAAATTCTAAACATTTTCTTGAAGAAACATATTACTCATAAGTCTATCGAAAACTCTTCAACAACCCATGACCAGTTTCGTCCTTCTTGGGACTCATAAGGTAAGCGCAGTCCCCGAGTTTCCTTCAGTCTTTTCTACTCCTAATGGTATCATTATTACGTATTGTCGGGCCAACGGTAAATCAATCATATAACTGATGATTCCATTCCACCAAGGAACAAAGCCTATGGCTTCGTGAGTACCAGAACATCAGTGATTGAAAGAATTAATGTTTAATTTGAGCAACGTGACTGCTGACTAGTAATGGGTTTATCAGGAAGGATCACTAACTGCTTAGCACCATTGACCAGTCAGGGGTATTCAGGCAAGGGCACCATATTTCCCAAGGAAATTAGCTTTCCTATTGGAGTCAACAATTTCAACAACTAAGATGAAATATCCATAGGCCTCGCTGAAAAATTCTTTCAACTACGTTTACTGTTTGCTTCAGCCTACCAGCGCTTCAACGTCCGTTAGAACCTAAGTGATCTAGCTTGGGATCACTGATACAAGATCATACAAGTTTGATTAGTACTGTCCCAACTAGCTCACCTCTTTATTGGAAATGTTGTTTCAGTTCTCTTGAAAACTCCATAGGTTTTGCTCCCATGAGTACGAGAAATATTGTACCATACACTCTGCTCAGGTGGGAAGAATAACGGATGACAAGTAGTGTTCAATATGTTCACATGACTCGAAATAGAAATGTTGCTAAACGAAGTAGGAAAGATTGAAATCAAGCGCCCTGGCATACTTTGGAACGGCTAGTTTGCTGTCATCTACACTTGTCGTTCCAAATGAACTCACCAATTTTATAGTGTTATCGCTTGTTACAAACTGTCTGAAAGGTTTGTTGATGCTTTGTATACACAAACAGAGCTAGACCATGTTTGCGTAATGAACCGAGTGACCAAACATCTTGCGATCACATGAATTGCTGACCAAGTGGCCAGACGAGACTACAGACGGACAACCTCGTCTGCCTGGCTGCCCGTCAGTCGGTCTGTCCTCTGACCTGACCGGAGCTTCACCGGAAGCACCTAATATCACCAGACTACGAAGAGAAACCGGCTGCCTTTAGTATACTACGACCAGTTGGCCATTGCCAACATCGTTCGGGTTGTCCGAGACGAACCGGTTGACAAAGGCGCTGTGTCTGTGGTGTGTCTCTGACCAACTTACCATAAAACTTAACAGAAAGGAACATACAAAATTCGAAGGAGCGCTAACAAACAACTCAGCACAGATCACTTTTTGAGACATACTGTAATGTCTACTCTATTGTTTGTACACGTTTACAACGTGTATTCTATCTAATTTGTTGTATCATACCATCAATCGCCCGTGAAGGTAACAACTACCCGCCTACAAGTTCACTACCGCTTTCGGGGTTCCAAATCCATTTCAAGAGTGAAAGAATCCTCCGAACGATGCTCAATGGTAACTCAATATAATACAGTGTTTCTAAAAGCTCTGAGGATAAAGTTTTGTGGTACTTGAAAGGTAATGAGTTGACTAGGCATAAATTTCGACACATCATCGCGTATTTTCGGAGTTTCACATGGGTCCATAGTCACTAACTTCCAACCACTACTCACACCCTCGCTTTGTTTCCACTCGCCTTTCCCTCTGTTCGCCCATCCCAATTTAGGAGGCGGTGGCCAATCCAACTGTCAACACCCGATTCGGTCGGTTCACTCATGATGACATGGTTAGAACTACCAAAATGAGCACAATGTCCCCCGCAGAACTGATAAAATCGGTTGGCCATTCACTTGGACTGTCAAGTGTCACAAATGACAACAGGACTACTACCATTTTCCAAACTAAGCGCCATCCGACAATCCCACACCATCAGAGTGGACCAAGCCCCCTCCGGGTGCATATCCCGGTTCGCTGCAGCTCCTATTTTCCCCACTGTCGGACAGAATCTACCAACAGAACGATTGTAGTTGGAGAACATATTTTGAACAATGGTAAGTTTCCTGTGAAAAACTCAGCAGGATAGCAGAGGCAGTTTAACAGGCTAGCATACGCCCCTTTTTAGGCGTCATGTAGTTCTGAAAAGCGTTCTGAAGAGCACACAAGGTAAGAATAACTGAACAGAGGAAAAAACATTTTAGGCAAGACGGAGTTTTAGTGAACGTAGATAAATACTTAAAAACATCATAAACGAGATATTCAGCTGGGTTCCAGATGAGTCTCCCGCAAAACCAAATTGGTATGCAAATGAGTGTATTTCGCAGATTTCGTGCAATTTGGGTTCAGTCACAACATAAGGTTGACGGAAACTCGGAGACTGCGCCTACCTGATGAGACCCAAGAAGGACGAAGCCGGTCGTGGGCTGTCGAAGAGTTATCAGCAACCTTATGAGTAGTGTATTACGTCTAAATACTTTTTTTCATGACGCAGCTACAAACTAGCGTCAGCCTGAAAAATTCCGTAAATTGCTGAAAATCAGGCTGTTTAAATCGGTTAACTGTCATCTACGAATCGCAGAAGACAGACAGGAGAAGATCTACGTTGATTATGGATACTTGTTGCATGTGGAGTTATCCCGTTAGAAATAGACAGTCTATCTGAGAGCTAATTAAAATACAGTCTAATCATTTACCTTCCCCTGGAGCTTTGGATTATCCAGTAAGAAGTGACAGACGGGTACGAGTATTCTATTTGGAGGAACACTACTCGTTAGTTTACTGAGAATTCCCCGACAGTCACGACCGGTTTCGTCTTTCTTTGAAATCATCAGGTAAACGCAGTCCTCTAGCTTCAATTAACGTTGTGTTCTACTTGAACCCAAATTTACAAAATTTGCAAGCGAACTACACTCACTTACCCATTAATTTGGTTTTAACGGGAGACTCAAATGAATCCCAGCTGAATCTCTCAATTATGGGATTCAGCTAAGTCTCCAGTTGAAAACAAATCGGTGTGCAACTGAGAGTAGTCCCAGAATTTCATACAATCTGCGTTGAAGCAGGACATGAGGTTGATTGAATCTCGGAAACTATCCCTAAGTGATGAGCTCCAAGAAGGATGCAACCCGTAGTGGGTTGTCGAAGAGTTTTCAGCAACCTTATGAGTAGTGCTTTACGTTTATACATGTATCGCGGTATCTCAAATATCGTACCAACTGAAACATGAGGCAGCCTGGTGCATCACATTCAGTTGCTTAAAAACATCATAAACGGGAGATCTAGCTGGATTCCAGGTGAATCTCCCGCAAAAACCAAATTGGTTTGCAATTCGCTAACTTTCTTGACTGTCTAAATTTAGCAACCCCACTCAAGGGAAACGTCACCAAAGGAAGCTGTCAGTTTACCGAAATATTGGTAGCTTGAGCGCATTTACCGGCGGACGATCTGTTAGTTGAATTTTTTGTAAGACTGAAAACGTTTGATCATGAGACACCCTCAGTGCACACATCGAACCACGTACATAAAAGCTGTCCGTTTAAGAGGCATTACCAGAAACCAGTCATCAGTGGTCGCTGACTACATGTATGCCGGCAGATAATTGGTCGGGACCTGTATAGCATTGTATGGTGCGTTTTACCCTCATTTGGGCGTCTACTGCAGGTAGACGGCTGTATCCAAAGGCAGGCTAAGCAACTAAGGCTGACCTAACGACTGCTTGCTATTAATGTTCGTGCAACCATTGCGCTTATGTCTCTATTCAAGCAAGGCAGCTCACATCAAGTAATACGGTTCCTTAACTACGCCACTACGTATCGACATACGCAAACGAACTGTTCCTATTGCGTCGGTCGTACCGTTTTGTCACAACGAAAGCAAGTTGGGTTTATAGGTGTCTTACTTCGATAGGACCTCAGTTTGCAATTTCCATGTCTACGTCATGACGGGAAGTGCTGGAGGCCTCGCCCCTCTCCTGGGTGCAGAAGGCGATCCACAGTAAAAGAAAAGTCATGTTTTGTGTTTGAGTGAGTGAGTGTGTCTTGCCGGGAGACTAATTAGTCATTGTAGACAACGTTCAGCTGAACCCATCCCATGTGGTAGAGTGATACCTCTTTGTATTACGTTTGGTTCCTATCGTTTGGACATAAATCTTCGGTTAATTACATGATTGCAAGTGCACATCCACACACAAAGAAATGCAGCAAACTTGAAATTCGGAAGCAGATACGGCCTTCCTTGCGAGGGGAGTAACTTTATTCATTACGCGGCTGACAGGTCACTGATGGAAATTCAGGTACGTGAATTCACATCCGCGTCAACTGCTATCCACGTGACTCATTGCTTTCTCATGGCTCAGCAAACAATCTCCTAATTTTGTTAACAGGGGTACTAACTCATCATCAGGAGCTACCTATTGATTCACTGCATATAAATATGGACTTAGACTTTGTGTTCTTGTCAGCGATGATACTGATAAATGATATCGAACAGTGTAAGCGGTACAAGATGTTGAACATATGTACTAAGGAACGCAGTTTTATACTGAAGATGGTTCTAATTGCATGGGTACAAGCAGTGTAAATCTAACGCTGGAATCCATGCGAAGCTACCTGATTGCTGAGGTTACTATGGCTCCCGGAAACCCCCCGCCGAAAGCACAGAGTCCCTGAGGAAAGGTTAGGGTTTCCTTACAGTGAAGGCTTTCCAGCTCGTGCGCACATCCGTGGTTCAAGTTCATGACCATTCAGACAGGGTTTGCTGTGTCAATTTGGATCTTGGAGAAGTGGCTATATGATATCTGCAATCATTGACTATCGTGCGCTTACCTAGTATCCAGACCAAATTAAAACCATTTTTTGGTATCGCTACCACTAAAAACTTTCCTAAATGGAGCTGCCTTCAGGTCTTGTCGTAGCTGCAATCTAAAACTGGTGTTAGTTAGGAGTTTCTCACGACGGCGAACGAACGAATTCTCAACTAGTCACTATCCAACTTTCATATTTATATACCAGTATAATTTTCCAAATACAGTTGTTGTTGTTGTTGGATGACTTTAACTGAAGTCATCGCATTTGAGTTTGCCCATCGTAATTCCAGAACAAAAGTGAGCAGTTTGGCTCATTTCTTCGTCTTATGTTAACTTCGATAAACATGAAGTCGATCGTTAGACTGAAGAATATACCTTATGCTAATCAAGATACATGAATTTCTAGGTTGGCGGCCAGAAAGTGCAAAACTTACCCTGGTGGAAAGTGCTATCAAGGTTCGCAAATTTCGAATAATGATCCGTTAAGTTGCTACTGTCTCACGCTACCAACCCCCTTATCCAGCGCTGTTATAGCCTGAGTTTTGGCGCATAGCCTGATCGACCAATCGGAATGCGGAGCTGGCCCTCCAATCACCAACAAGCATTTGCAAGACTAGCCTACCGCCATCACGACACTGACAAGAGAGGAAGGGGGTATGCGGGGCAGAAAAGCTGTCACACAGAGGTGAGGCAGGCCACGTGCATTAACACCACTTTGCCAGTCCCCTGATCAACTTTCACCCTATGGTCATAACAACTATAAAATCTACAAAAACAATATCCGTGAAGGCCATTTTCCCTGTTATTATCTCAGATTGTGGAAAGTGTACCGAGGTTGAGAAGTGGCACCTTTAATTCCCTGGCGTTTATTAAGTGCCGTGGCTTATAGATAATTTGTCTTTTGATATAATTCGTCCCTTTTTGAATTCTCCACTAAATAGTCACTAATTACCGCACGGAATACCTGTTAATTCGTGAATGCATTGAATTCAACATTCGTCACAATCTGATGCTCATTATGTCGTGTAAAATATATCGATTTGTTCATCACCTCGATTGTTTAGCGTTGAATTCAGATGTTCTACGCCGTGAATCTGGTGTTTGACGTACAGGTACTAATAGGGTGTGGGAAGGGGTCAGGAAGAACGTGTTGCATCGCTTTATGGACATATTTCAATGCAGGTTTGTTTTAATCGGTTTTCGTAGACTTTTATTCGCCTAATACCACGACATATTATTGGTATTATGACGTCGAATACACACTATACGTTCACCCTAATTTTTCTTGCAAAAACCATTCAAGTGGTGAACCAAAGTATAATGCTTTGTCAAGTGAAAATCTATCGTTTATTATTTCCGAACACGTGGACCAGGAAATGAAGATGGTTGCGAAATAATTATAAAGCCATTGTGATCTTTCTACCATAACCCTTCTTGACTTCTGTCTAGGTGCACTTGTCCCGCGCGCATCTTCGCATAGAAATTACCTTTAGTTCGTAAGTGATGCCCATTTTTGTAAAGCTGGAGCATACCTAATTCGTAAGGCACTGGGAATTCGCACAGGCTATCCAGGCTGAATTGGAGACCTCCCATCTAAGCCGTTCCTCGCTAAGGGCATCCATCAGTCATGGAAATCTGCTCAGGGGAGGCGTGATCGTGGTTTTCGTGGCAGTCGCAACTCCGAGCACTATACGAACGGTTGTGTATTAATGCTAGAGTGTGCGCGTAAGTACATCTTTACTTAATTGCCTGGTTTCATGCTAGGGGATCAATACCCCTTCGAAAGGCCGATGAAAAACAATGGAGAACAAACCCCCTGAGTTGTGGCCAGTTCAAAGTCTTCGGAACAATTATCTCCTTTGGGACTGGGTATCAATGCTGAGTTTCAAATGTTATGATGGAAATAAACACTCCTCTGAAGAGAGACCATAAAATTATCATACATTTGCCACAAACCGAGGAGAAAAACTACCGTGAACGAAGCTCAGAATTAGTTAAGTGGTTAAAAAGTCAAATAACTTCAAACTACCAAAGAGGAAATGTTGTAATGATGGTCACAACGATCCTATCACGTGGGACGGCTACCAAAAATGACAAAAGTTGCGAAATTCGGGTATCTCGGTTGTGCTGCTCGGTTGTGCTGCTCGGTTGTGCTGCTCGGTTGTTGGTTTGTTCATCCAGCTTTTCAACCAGACTGCAAAGGTTTCGTCACAAATTGAGGGGACCTCATCGATGTGCAATGACGAAACCCAGGTTGCCAGGTTCGACGAATAACCCAACAACCAACTGCCAAAGGTATTTGCTCAAACAGAGGCAAGAGTTTGCGATGTTGCGGAATATAAGTAACTCGGTTGTGTTGCTTGGATTTTGATCCATTTGCCGAGCTTCGCAGTTGGATTGCAAACACTTGGTCACAAGTTGAGGATACATCATCAGCGACCCACTCAATCTCGCATTGATGAATTCCCCTCAGCTGGTAACGAAACATTTGCAATCCAACTGACAACCTCCGCGAACAGATCAACAACTAGCAAACAAGATGTTAACTGGTAGTTAAATTTGCATAATCTTTTAGTTTGCTTCAACTGGACTGAGTGTTCTGAACGGAAGTGAAACTACATCAATACCTGGTCAGTGTTTATCGCTTTTCCGCCAAACAATAATGGCCAGTCTATAGTTCGAGGGGATAACGTATCCATTGGCACATTATATAGCATGAAGCACTATCAGACTGTCAGACTCTTGATCAGCTTGCACATATTTCGGATGAAAAGAAGAGCACCCCCGAGTGCCGAGTGGCTCACTCTCCAACACGAACTAAGCGGTTACAAACCATAAGACCACGAAACTAAGAACCCCATTCGCACAGAGTTTTTGAAAAGTGAACATTCTCAAGCATCCTCTTGAACTTCCCTGGACGTTCTTTGAATGATGAACAGTACTGAACAACCACTGCAAAGCGGTTTAATAAGTTCGGTATCAACCTTCCATCAGATGCGGGGACGGAGCTTTGACACTTAACCAGACACTACTCGCATGCTTCATCAGTAGCATACACCGTCACATGGGCATTCATTACATGGGAAACCTAAGGAGAATAAGTAAGACACAAGTGAAGTAGCTCCAAAACCGAAGCATACTTTCAGACTATAATGACTAGAGGGAAACTGATGTAGATCTTTTGAAATTCTCAAATGGCCTATTCCACTTGATGAAGATAGTTGCCAGCTTATCGTGCGATTTGGCTCACCAGTTGTCTCACATATGGGATGGTCTAAATGTTTTAGTGCTCTTTACGTCCATCTTCGAAACATCATCTTGCTAGTTTACCAGTTTAATGAGTTTTATTAAAAACCCAGTGGCTGTACAATCAATTCGCACACTGTTACGAAAAACAATTGCCACCAATGTACTAACCTGAACTGAATTCACGCTGATCCTACAGGAACCGAATCTCTTCAAAAGCACTTTTCGGCAGTTCGGTGGAAACTTGTCGCCATCCTGCTTCCTACTTGTAGACCAAACCCCACACTTATTTTCCATACAGATTTTGCTTTCCGGTGTAAAAACAAGTGTTACCTGCACGCAGAGGTTCCTAACACACGGATTACCTCTGGACTCTGCACTGGTTTTGGCGAATTCACCGAGTAAGCCAGGTTTGTGTGTTTCATTCGGCATCGTTTGAACCTTCCGTTCCGATGTGACGAATCCGCTTAGACTACACCGGAGCGAGAAAGTGCACTGGACTAGCATATCACTCTCATCGGCTCACCAACAGTGCATATCATTGACCATGGCGGGACCAAAAAGCATCTGACTAGCACTCAACACCAAGCTGTGTTTGCTGAATATTCCACTGGTATTCGCAAACGAATGAACTGTTTCTCTTATACTGCTAACCCCAACGAGACTTCCGATGACCTGGCCAAACTTACACATTGACTATTTCAACTTAATGCAACAGCCTCGTCACTTATCTAGCCATGACGTACTCAGCACCAATTAAGCAAAGACTATCAGCTCACAATACTGATAAGAGCGTGGTTTATGGGGGGGGGGGCTTGCATCTCGTATACAGAGAAACAAAACCAATGGCACCAACGTACGTCTCATTGTTTCTGATCAGCCTGTTTATACGATGTGTTTGCTTCCAAACTGTCCTGTTTGCTGTAAAGCAGTCAGTTCGCCACACATCAAGTTCTTTGCAAGTTCGATGCATCGAATGCCGAATATCGCAGCACCCTTTTTGATGTAAAAGTCAATTCTGAGTGAAGTTTATATTACATATAATATATACTATATAAAGTATGTTCGCAATGAGTTAACGTTCAACAGATGGAGTTTGCGGTGAGCCGACCGTGCTAAGACTCGATCGGTCACCGACTTGTGTCTATTTCAATTTGGCCTATAGCAAGGTTCCATTGTGTGTATGGTTATCTGCTTGGACTGGTTCCAGTGAAGGAATGTGTTTAGAATGTCCAGCGACACCCCATCAAGCTCCGATCAAAGCGTACGAAGAAAACGTATAATCAGGATTCTCAGAATTAACTTCAACCAGAAGCTAGCCTAAAAATTATTTTTGCCAGATACGATTAAATTTTTCAACACACGACACAACAGTGAATTTAAATATTTCTCTCTCTCTCTCTATATATATATATATATAATACATTATTTATATTATACTTAACAGAAACCACTGAGACAAAATCACAGGGATAACCATTTTCCAACCATAACTCCAATCGTATTTCGTGGAATGGAAAAATTGCCATTAGATTGAAATCGTCATCATCGGAAGCCAAATCCGGGACCAGCGGTTTGGGGAACCTGGCGTAAAATCGGTCGATAAATCAACTATTTTCACGAGTTATTTCACTACTTATGAGTAGCATAACCGAAATTGTATTCTTGTATTTGGTGCAGTCCCAGGTCACACGATTTGACTGGTGACTGTTTCGGTGTTGCTTTGTTGGCCACTAGCGGCTGTTCCTAGAAGTTGTTTATTTGTTTAAACTCGCAATTTATCAGAAAAGTCGTTGGTCTGGACCAGCGCCTCTAGCCGCTTTGACTGCTCTTGAATTCGTTTTGTAATTCTTTCTCCCATAAATGGATCATCCTTTCAGAAGGACCGATTTCCAGCTCACCGAGAAGATTCACGGAATTGGCCGGGACTTCCCCCTTTGTGAGAACAACGCCTCCTAAATGTACAGAAAAGCACACGTGATCTACTATTAACACATTACTATGATTTTATATCATTCCAGTGGATGGTTGCTGAGTGCGCACTAACAATACTCCTCGTTTGTCACTAGGTGGGCGTTTTGTTAGGCTGTTTTAAACCTGTAAGCTGGACGATGCTACCAGGTGTATTCGAAATATGTCAGCTGCACACCAGTGCGTCCTAGTGGGATGATGTGTTTCTTCCAGTCTCCATAATAATCGTTATCGAGAAACAGTTCATGTCGATTTATTTGGCATGTGTGTGTGGCCTGCGTTCAGATGTTGGAACCGATTATGACAGTCAAGCAGTTCATCCTCTCCCTTGAGACAGATATCACACAGTGTGCAACTCACTTGATAGGAAATAAAGGCTTTTATCAAACCATATATCAATGACCTCGCTGTCATACGGTTTATTAGGACTATCCTACGAGGGAATCGGTGTACGAGGTCACAGTTGTACTTGGCTTGGATGAATAAGTCAGCGGGCAGATTAACCATAGTTTTCAGGCCCAATTTGGCAGGAAAACCGGGGTCAGTTAGGCACCAAAAATTGATTCCTTCCATAACAGGATTGCCCAAAAGTAGAGAAAAATCGCCCCCCCCCCAAACAAGGCATCCCAGAGAGAAACAGTCTTCTGCAACCAAGACGACTTCACTCCATCGGGTTTCGCTTGAAACCGTTTCCCAATGAGAGACCAGCTCTCACCTCCTAACAAAGACCAGGGTGTTTCGCGCCATGTTTCCCTACATTGGGACATCAAGTAGGGACACGACCACCAGAGTAAATACAACTTCGCAGCTGAGGTTCTCAAACGTGGGTAACACAGTACCTCCCAAGAACAGACCCATCCAAAGGGAGGTTGCTGTGCAGAGAACAACGACATTCCAGATCATTAGGTAGAGAGATCAACATCCATTTCATTACTATACTAGCATATGGAAACCTGTTAAAGTATGTACCAATAAGAAAATCAAGCTAACACTGGAAATGTAGTGAGAATAGACTATAAGCTGCATAAAATCTTCGTTTTATTCATAAATGAAGTTTCGGATTTATGTGTAGTTAGGTGATTCTCGCACTATTCGGTTCATCACATCACCTCATTCGTACGGGGTTTTTGAAACGTAAACATTCTCAAGCGTCTTCTTGAACTCTTATGGATATTTGTTGAATAATTAGATGAGCAAACACTACAAGGCGGTTCGTATATTCGCGAACTAACCTTCCATAAGATGTGGGGACGGAGCTTTGTCTTTGACCAGACACTACTCGCACGTTTCATCAGTAGCATACACCGTTACACTGATATCCAGTTTACTGGTCGTGAAATAGCGAATTGGAAGATTAGACATTTTTGAATGTCACGGCACACTTCGGAGATCTTCTGAGGGTTTGCATGAGACCGGTTTGTTGCTCAGCAAACTTTTCAGTCTAGAAGATGACCAAGGAGGGTGTTTACAAGAGCACAGCACTCTATCAATTAGGGCAATGACTTCACGTTAGCAGATTTGTTGGGATAATCCAGTGCGGTAATATGGGGACCATATGAACACCGTCCATTTTCAAACAAAGCGGATAAGATGGTGCCAACGCACCACGACTTGAGTCATCTAGCTACTGCTGACCATAGTGGAATACCTTGCAGCTATAAGGACAAACAAATCTGTTCTAACCACGGAATCCATGACTGCCTACACCAGAACGATTATTGTCACGCAGGTGTTTTGATAACATTGCAAGTCCTTCGGGAATAAATAAATAACGTAGAACCTTGAATTAGAACGTCGGATGATGGTGTCACACCATCCTCACCCGTTATACATTTAGTAGGACTGTAAAGGCTCAGGACTGTCTAGGGATCTTCACTAAGGTTATCACTCACTGAACAGAAGCCTACACTGGAGTTAAAACATCTGTGCTGAGGTCATGCGCAAGTATGGACCCAAATGAGAGCCTCTGTTGCAATTCCGTAAGATGGCGGCTTCCTAACAGTGTCAGTGGGTAATGATGAGGTGGTCTTTATGAGAAAGCGCTTGTTGTATTGCGGCTGCTACGCAGGAAAGTCCTAGCACTAGCCTCAGTGCATCATTGAAGTTGGGCGTAGTACATTATCACTTACTCGGGGGGCCAGTACATTTTGTCTCTTCCCAAGAAAAGCAGCTAGGCCGTTCTCCACTGTGTGCTCTTTGTTCGGGAGGCCTATCGTACTTAGTGTAGTCCGTAGGGCAGCGGGATACATGCAGTTAACTAGAGAGGTTTTCTAAAACTATAGTTAACATGACTTATGTTGGGTTGGGTTGTGGTGTCCGGTTTAACTTAGAGACATCGATACAAATGGAAGTGTCCGAAGAGACCAGAAGGGATTTCACAAGGAGATATGTTCTGGAATAGCATTTATAACAGTTCTTCTTTGGTTTATACCGAAATGTCTCCTCTGAGGGGATGATCCCTCGCGTGATTAAGAGGAAGAGGTTGAGGTTGACCAATAAAAATAGTATCACACCAATGCAATAAAATTTCAATCGTATCCGCGTGACTGAGTGACCGTATACATCGTCGTGCATAGATTCAGTGTGCTAGCCATTCAGTACCGCTGTTATTTCAATACCGTCGTTGCCTGTCTTCAGCTCATTATCTTCCTTAAAAAAGAATAACATTTAGACTAAAGTATGAAACGCAAATCCATTCCACTATAAAAAGTCAAATATGGGAATTGGGGACTGGATAAATATGAAGGAGTTGTGCATTCTTCATCGAAGGTTCCGGCTTTATCTGCTTCGCTCGGGGTGTGTGGTACGTCTCAACGAGTGGAGCTGTTTTCACTGTTGGTGTAACCGTCGTTACAGAGTATTAAACATCACCATCGCTATAACGCTCATCATCACCACCACCATCATCATCATCGTCATCATCATCAACATTAAAGTGAACAGAAAAGAGGTGATAAAGGAAGGATCTGGTGCTAGCCTATCGCAAGCTTTCTGAGGTACCTACACCTCCAAGTGCTCAATCAGACAATCTGGAAAGTGACAGCACGAACTCCATTGAAATGGCTCAGCCGCCATTTCTTGCAATGTATCCACTCAAGCGCTGGTAGGGTGGTCACGGGGACCTCATCCTGGAAGACGAACCGCACCAACAACACCTAAACTCTTCTTAATCTCTTTCACACCCTTCCGGCAAGTCCTACATCGTCCACCTCGTGGTTTGCGCCATTTTGAAGGAGGCACGGAAAACGGTACTCTTTTCGGTAGACGATGTTTTGGCGTGTGTAATACATGGCCTTGTCAGCGCATTTGATGATGGTGGGCACTTTCCGCAGCTGAAGTACCCTCCGCACAACAAAATACTCGTTTTCTAATTAATTAGTTACGAATTCGTTGACGCCATCCAACACCAACAACGCTTTTGGAGACGTCTCACCTCACTTTCACTGTTTTGTCGTCTCTTGGGAATTGAAAAATTCTGTTCTGTCCAGTCCTCAGAGATTTTTTCTCTTGAGTTGTGCTGCGATAAGCTACATCCCGCATCCTTTGAAGATGTCTTCTCGATGGTGAAATATTCTCTTATGGGAAGTGGCTTCCTCACCGGAAAGTCTTTTACTCGGAATTCTGCGTAAACTCAATGGAACGAGTTCTATACTAGCCTGTAATATGCTGTACGTATGGTTGCCATGGTTGCCTCTAGAGGAAGGGAGCAAAGGACGCACATGCACGTTGCAACATTTTTTGAAAAAAATCTCGACCCCAGTTACCATCACAGTTTCGTGTAGTGATAAAATGTGATATTATTGTCCCAGCCTAAATTGGACGCTCTTCCGCACTGTCTCCCAAAGAGCTTCACTCAGATTAAATTCCCCTATACATGGATAAGCACCTACATCAGCGGCACTCAGCTCTTCCAGTCGATAGACACAGCTTCAAGTATTCCACTTCTGTTACTCAAAATGAGACGGTCCATCGTGTTCTATGGGAGGGTTGTTGTGAGAAGGTGTTTGTTCTCACATCTTGGGAAGACAGACACTTATTCAGAATATTCAAGATAAACATGACGCTGGAAATTCTTCTCTCTAGAATTTTTCTTTTCTATAAAATACGTCGTGGGCACTGCGCACAGGTCCGATGGTGTAGTGGTTATCACGTCTGCTTTACACGCAGAAGGTCCCCGGTTCGAACCCGGGTCGGACCACTTTTCACGAACACCTATGGGGCTGTCATTGGCGTTAGCTATCGAATTACGCGTCTTATGGAATTTATCCACAAACCAAGGTAACGACTTTTAGATACAGTGAAACTAAGGGAATATAAGTAATAAAAGAATACGAGTGACCAGTGGAGAGCAACTTGCCGCCTGTGTTTTCTTAAACCTTGGGTCCATTTTATAGCGAATCTATTTGAAACTGTTCACCAAAGGTCTTTTAGCAGCTTATATAGAATGGTTCCTATTTCCATCTTTTAGGAGCTTCTTTAAACGGTCATTTGTAGTAGGGTGCACGTAGTGGAGTTTTTGATCGACGATTTTCGCGCATAATCTGAGACGGCAATTTCCAACTCGGTAGAAGTCTCCTTGCTGTATACCCGTAGTCATATTTTACCTTCTGGGGAGGGATGACATGGCGTCCAACAATACCACAAAAAACAGAATTTAACGGTGTCTGGTTTGAAGTGTTCGCTGAATGTCCGTATCATTTTTACGCATCATGCAGCTGACTCTCGTTGTTTATCTGCACCCGTCAGCACATAAGTGTCTCTTCCAATGATAAGCGGCCACTGTTTTGATGAAGTCACTACGGAAGTTTAACGATTCCGGCCCATCAGTAAGGTCACCATTTGAAACACATTCTCTTTACCTGTGTGATGATGCACATTGTTCATGCGTAACATACTACTCATAAGGTTGTTGGAAACTCTGCGACAGCCCAAGATCAGTTTCCTCCTTCTTGGAGCTCACCAGGCAGATGCAGTCAATCTTATTTTCTAGTTAAACTTAAAATGGATGGAATTCGTCAAACATGCACACTCTCTCTCAGCAGGGTAACCGAAAAAAACGCCTCTTACTTGAGGCAAAAGTGACAGCTCCTCACAGATGAAGTGTACACCATGTTTTGGTACGGCGACGTGCAGAAGTGTCTACGGACAAATTAGATGGACATCACTGGTTGCAAGGGACCTGGCCGATTCGTACGGACTAACATGGTCAGGAGTCCCAGGAAAGCAAAGCAACATAGGTACAGAGGAAATAATTGTTCGAAGGTTCTATCCCTTTGTGTGCTACTCTTCCTTGGTGCAGATCAACAGCTGAATGAATATCGGTGTTCCGAAAGCTGACGTTTCAGTGAACCCAGATACAAGCTCGGTGATGTGGCGTTGGGCAGATGGCGACTGCATTCCGCACGCGATTACCATGTGGATGGTTACAGCAGTACAAAGTAGTTAAGAGGAATTGTGGATTCCACAGAACCTACCGGCTTCCGCTGCTATTCGACCTCAGGAAGACCCGAAGTTGGAAAGAAGAACGGTAGGTTATTCGTACTTGGGACATTGGCTGGTAATTGGCACTGATACAGACAACAGGAATGTGACAAACAGCAAATGGGGTAGTAGGAGTCTGGTTCTAAAACATGCCCTATTAGGTACAGGATAAATAAGAATATACGATCATTGTGAGTAAAATATGGCAATTAGGAGGGCTGTGGAGAACAGTATAACAGTCGCTGTGGCGATTTGCATGGCAACCGAAGTAATAGGTCGGTTCAATAAATGGACTTATGGAACAAACAAAACGGTATGCAGGGAGAGAAGAGGACGGAAAAGGTCCTTGAAGGCCTTTAGGCTATTAGGGGGAAACAACTGAACATTCATGAATGAACACAAACATATCGAACTTACAAAAGTGCTACTTACAGCCGGTAGTCAGCAGGAGCGCACCGCGCTGCAAAACGTCGCAGTTCCAAGTGCGTGCCATACCGTGCCGTTCAGTTCAGTCAGTTCAGTTTTTCTGCTAGAAACAGAGCACCGGAGTGCAGTGCTTCTAGTAGCTACAGCTTCGTCCACCGAGGAAAATAAAGGAATGACAACCGCGCGTTGGAGGAGATGGCCCAGTGAGTTCGGTGAGTTTTTCCACTATGGCAGGGAGTGAGGGCTGCACAGCGAAGACGATAGCTTTGGTGCAATAGCGACACCGGCTGCGTGACTCAATAATATCTGTCGGGGTCACTGACCATTGGCTTGTCTTGTCTCGTGGTCCCCATCCGGGGAGACGGCAGTTACCAAAGTGGCTAAGTTGATTGGTAATCGCTTTCATGCTTCATTGTCAAGTCATGGATCGTCTCCATCTGGTACAAGGCTCTTCGAAGCAAACAGTCCTCTAGCATACGAAGCACATGGTGTAGCCTGTGGAATGTGACCAGCTGACCTATCAAGGGAGAGGTAAGTTTCCAAAAAGACCGTCTGACCTGCCTCAGTATTACTGATCTGATTTTCCCACCAGACCCGCACAAAGCTTTGGAGGCCCCGATGGTCAAGCACCGAGGGCCTCCTAAGGTCTTCCGCGCCATACTGTCTCATTTATAGTGTGTGCAAACCGCGCCACGGCCGGACATAAAGAAACACGGATCCAGAGTGGAGTGACCTTAGACACATCCTGGGTAAAATGACCTGGGTCACAGACAGAGTGGAGTGAACTTGGTCACGGAGCTCATAGCGGCCTGGGCTCCACCTGACCGTAGAAGTTCAATTCCAGACGAAAAAGACTTCCCCCTACAAAGGTATCCAGTCAAAACGGCAACAAACATAAACAGTGATGAGCAGATATACGTAGAGCCGGTGGCAATGAGTGCGAGACGTAAGCAAGCAATTGAGTGTCCGTCGTATAAATCACCTATCAAAGGTCGTACTGGGTAGAAAAAGAGAACAGGAACGATAGTGTAATTCGAAGAAAAAACAAGGGTTTGCAATAGCCTAAAACAACGTAAAGTTTGAACATTTTGGTTCCTGTACAGAATGAATTAGAATTAGAACCCTAATTATAAAAACAGTGTTAAAAATGCAATACCTTTACTGTTCACTGAACATCAGCCACGTGTGAACTCAGGAAATTGCTGGCTATTCACCAAGATATGCCACGTGTTCTGACGGAATTAATTTACTTTAGAAGGTCAGAAGGGAAGCATTCCAATCCATATTCTGCTGTGTTTACGGAGAAAAACCAAAGCAGAAACGATGGTCATGATCATAGGACTGTTTTCTTGTAGGTTTCATCAGATTGCCTGGGCTGATCCTTAAGGAATCTTGTGCAGAAGAACACGCATTTTAAAACTACATTGGCGTTCACGAAAGACTGAGACGAATCTCAGCTAAATCTCTCGCCTGTAATAGTCTTCAACATAATGTGCTGCTTAAAAGCTGCTTCCTGTCAGTTCTTCAGTTAGAGCAACATTCAAGGTATCGGAGTAATTTTACTTGCGTCACACTACTTATGGGGGCTAATCGAAGATCTTCTTCAGCCCACTACTACACTAAGGTACAATTTAGTGTTCAGATGTGGAGCAAAGCTGTTGAAAAATCGGTGACTACGCCTCACCGGGAGCGAAACCGGGCTGTGAAAGGGTATTTATCAGCCTTGTAAGCAGCGTTAAGTCGAGAAAATTATGTTATGCTTTTTTCCGTATTGAGCATTCAGTTGGTGAAAAACAAATTGAATAACCCGTTTGAGCCCCAACTCCTCGTTTGGTTCGACTGACCGGTGGTCCAGATGAGACTAACACCCCAAGCCCTCAAAACGTTCATACACTGTCGTCGTCCGTATAAACCACGAATACAGGTAGCGATTTCCACATCTGCATGAGATTCCAAGGGGGATTAGATTACAAGCGCTGTGACTAGGAAGAGTGAGACGTTAACCTCTCTCTGGACCGCCGATTAGCAACCACAGGTCGGGAAGCAGTTCGGACCCAGCTTCGCCCGGCAGCACACGTACAGGAACAAACAGATCGCTATTGGCATGATGGTAATAATGAGGACATATATCCAAGCCGATATTTCTTCTCTAGCCTTCTAATACCATCTTCAAGATATTGCTTGTTGCTTGTTTTTTGTCATGGAACCTCTGAAGAAAAGTCAAACTTCCAGGAAGGGCTTTTTGGCATTTTCTAACCATGGTCTATCTCGGTATTACTCTCATAATTATCATTATTATTGCATGATGTAAATTAACCCAGCGGATTTCGGAAGATGCTGTCAATAAAGATGAATGAAATGCATAGTAGCGATGCAATGATAATCAGTATCATGCAGTACGTGCAAAGTTTCTCGTTCACTCCAATTTAGCACATAAGGACTGAGATTTGGGCAATCAGAAAAGTACAAAGGTAGCCGAAAATGAACAAACAACCAAGCAAACATCTCCGGGTACATCGGGTACATCAGAAAACAGTTTCACACTTTTCTTGGTCAAACAGACCGAAGCCAGTCATATCCGCCTGGGAGAACGGTTATCGTCGGTCGCAATGATGTCATCTATGAATGGAAATCACTACGAGTCTAACAGGATCTCTTGGGGTCTTATTTTATATTGCATCGTTTATGAGTGTTTTAGGGGCTCAGTTACTTACTCACTTACATGATAATTCTGTGTATTGCAAAAGTACCTATACTCATTGTTAAGGTGGGATCCTGAACAGCATGACGGAATCCAAAGGGAAGGATGTGGTCGCTATTAGACGTCACGCAGACCAGAACTTAGGAATGTGGGCGATGGGGAAATCTGTATTGCAGATACTGGGCAGTTAGGACAGCAGGATTGACGCAAACAATAGGACTCCGAAAAACAACAGAACAATAAGAACCATGGGTTTGGTTCTAAAACTATTCAGTCCAGTTGTACCACAAATATAAAAAAATTACGAATGGTAGTAGCGAACAGCGGAAATTCCCGAGGCTGTAGAACGTAGATATGAGCCGTCTCTGTGAGAAACTGGGTAGCAATAACGAGGTATTAGTAACAGAATTTAAGAAAAAACATAGGTACACAGAGGTAGCAGAGAACGTAATAGACTCGTGGTGACCGTCAGACTGTTAGGAGATGACTAAACAGTCATTAATGAACAGACAAAAGGGCAAACAGGCAAAACGCAGTCAGCAGGAGCGCACGCTCTCCGATGGTGGACGTGGCACAATTTCGACCGGTGATTGATTGGTACCCAATCACGTGACCTCTCGGATCCAGCGTTGAAATCAGCTGGATACGAAGGTCAGTCGCTCAGCGTCAGACCATTTCCAGTTGATTTTCGCTTTAACTGGTATTATATGACTTTAGCATATATAAGACAAGGTGTCTGGATTGAATTAGAAAGGAATTAAGACAGCCTGAAAAATGCGAAAAGCAGAAACATGGAATGAGTATAGCAGCACCACAAATTAAAAGAACGGAGCTCTGTACAACTGGTTAAGCTCACTAAGGTTAACAGCCTTATTCTATTAGAATTTAGATTTATCTTGTTGGCGGACTTGATTTCCAGCTGATAAGTTCGTACTATGATTTTATATTTTCGAACGATTTACTGGAAAACGTACCTGCTCACGTGGTTCATCCATGGTATGTTTCCTTCTCAAAAATGAGATCTTCAGGTGGTTCCTTATAAAATATTTAGCTTTGTCGATCATTCGGGAACAACACAAGTAAATCTTCCTGAAACTAGGATTTTTTCCATGTTATGACTTTTAAGCATGATATGTGGCTGCAGGCTTCGAGGCTCTTCTGTGGACGATGGTCTGTTGAGGTGAATTAACAAACACATCCAATTGAAAAATGCGTTCTTACTGACAGTTTCAAATTTCATTTTTCTAACACAACTTGCTCGACGATTAAACCGAATTCGACCTCAGATGTTCAGCGCCGGAGCGCCGCCTATGTTCGCAGCTAAACAACGCCCATTGGAGGTATGGCGTTTGCTTACTGTTACTCAAAAAAGTTTTATAACAAGAAAACACCATTTCACTGCTTCAACGTGACCACTTGTTGAGAGCCATCGATTTGAATATAAGGAAAAATCTCCAGAGCAATCGATTCGAGCACAAGACATTCAACAAGTTTGGTTCACTACTTTAGCTACTTAAACGTAGTAAGTAGTTTATTTGTAATCCCACTGAGGTTTCGATGCCGGAGGTGACCACTTCGGACCGACGGCGTAAAGCAGGGTGAGCTCTCGTTTTCAAGACTTATCTAAGTAAATCTTACACAGGTTCCAAAGGATTTTCATGATCATGATGGATCGTGTATTCTAATGTGGGGCCGTCAAAATCCAGTGCTGGAGAATTAAGAATCCGATGCATCACACTCCACTGTTCAGAGCAACCACAATGCGTAAGCACCTGCACTTCATAACGTAGAGGTGTGTAGGCATCACAACTCCAGGATGGTAGTATCAATGTTTCGTACCAATTCACATAACGATAAATTCACTGTTCCTGTGAAGATAAAAAGGCTGGTGAAACAAAGTCGAAATCCATGTTCTTTGCGGACGATTTGATCAGGTTATCGGAAACAGAACATAGAAATTACACAAATACGCACCTCAAGGGTAGCCAGAAACTTCTCGGGACACTGTATCAAACCAGCGCTAATGAGATTAAAATGCTTGCCGCAACAGACGATTCCAACAGATTTCATCGAAATATTGATAGTTTAAGGTGATCTTGGGTTTTCTCAATTTCATGTGGAAGCATTCTGCAGGCGTTCACTGGTTTTCTAGGTATTTCCGGTAGTCGTCTGAGGATCGGCTTTAGGTTTCCGGGTTCGACCTACGTTTAATTCAAGATCGTCCGATCACACTGCAGTCTGATGCTGCACACACCATTCCACGGAAATTCACAGTTCAACTTGTTCGACTTGCCGCGTAAAGTCACATGTCAAACGGCGTGGGAGCCGCGCAACAGTTGGACACAAGGAAGTAGGGGCCACCAATCGCATACTGAGCGGAACGACCTTGAGGCGGTGCTGAGTGGACTGTGTTTGGTCAAGTAGCTGTGGGGGCGCTGGAAATTCATCCTGATTCAGCCTTGATTCCCACAAAGAAACAACAGTTGTCTTTCGGCTAGAAATCAGCATTTGCGCTAATCATTAGTAGCGAAAAGTGTGTACCTCAAAACGGGTGACATCGCAGAAGATTAAAGGTGGATCTAATGTGAACCCGTACTGGGATTGGCTTCTATACGCAATAAAGTAACAACGTACTTCACTTTTAGACAAGATGTAAACACAAAATGCATGCATGAGATGACAGACAAAGAATCGATATCATGTAAGCAATTCCTATGTATTCTCCAAAGTTTATCAGGTGGAAATTTTCAAATATAATGAGCACTGTTTAATTGGAGGGCGTCCGCGTTTTCCTCTTGTATCAAACAACTTTTTTCTCTTTTTGTTAGAAATTTAGCACACGCATAACCTGCTTAGTCTTTTTTTGCCGTGACAGAAAAAACCGAAGGATGGAAAGCAGCTAAAAAGTGGAGGAGATCCATTCGAATTTTAAACAGGATCATGTTAAGAACTTTATAATCCATCCTGAGGTCATACCCAAATTGAAGATTGATGGTGATGCTGGTTGTGACATCACGGTTGATTGCTCACTGCAATCATTTGCAGGTTCCGCTGTGACATCCACGCATTAAGTGGGTTATGGGGTCAGACCACCAAGATTACATTTAGATGGACTATACTGCAAGTCCACTTCACTGATTGTCCAGTTTCTGGACAGCACTTTGTGTGATCGATGTCAGATAACATGGGAATAATGGCATAAAGCGTTGTTTAATGGAAAATCATTTTTCAAGCATCAGTATACAGGGGTACCGTCATATCAAATGCTGACATAGCACAACGATCTCGTAGCCGACTGACTGAAGCCGCTAGCGTTTTTGTTATTCTACCAGCTGTTGCTCATTTCGGTCTACTTGAGAAATGCCGTCCGAGGAAAAGAGATGTTCAAAGCACTTAGAATCAACGGAATTTTCTGACCTACAGATATGTGACGCGACATAAATTAATCACCTATTCCAAAAGCAAAGACGGCAGATTGTTAAAGATCCGCGTTTGATTCTGTTCAACCCCTGATTCGCTCCTGTTGAATGAGATCACGAGAATGCACTCAAATCGATAGGCGAATTCCAGCGTAACTTAACTTTCTGTCGCCAACAATAATGGACTCTCAAATGTGGCGTGGCTCGTACACTAACCTTGTGCTGTGCAGCACGCTAAATCTGTTGAAAGTCAAGTTACCCTCTAACCATTCGGGCACATACTTTACGTAGTACCGCAATGTTTACGGAATAAGCTGTCACCATTCTATAGCAGTCCCCACGGCTTTTTCAGAACCAGTGACTAGTTTCTGTTCGTCCTAAGTGGATAAGTTTTATGTGTTTGCGCCTCCGGAACAAATTCCAGAATGAAGGAAGAAGCACTGCTATTCGTATTTAGGAGTACAATATTCCTTTTCTACTGCGGATCCTAAAACCCAAACATATGTGGTCATATTAGAGAAGTGAAATGGAGGGAAGGTGGTTTATAGATCACCTCTTAGACGGTGTATACGGCTGTGTGTAGAGTCAGGGATTCCTGTGGTATTCATCTCCATTCTTCGAATCACACAAAGCTGGATGCCACCGTCGTCACTCTCACTCCTTGATGGAGGATTTTGCATCCCTTTTGTCTCCGAATACAACTCGGTTAAATGGTCTGTTAGGTGCTGGCTCAAACAGAGTCTGTGCACAAAACTAGAATGGCATGACTGGACCAGGAAGTTTACTTAATGTAGGAGGTCGGTGCAGTTTGGAAAGCACGACAACTGTTTCAGCTTAGCAGGACCCAACAGACTATCCATCCGGGTTACTCAAAGATAATGCTGGAGATCTAGTATGTAATGAGAGTTACTGTTCAGACCACTCGTTAGAATATTTCTAACAGCATCCAAGTTGGTCACCGGTCTCTGCACCTGGATCTTTCAGTAGATGCGCGTTTCCACTCTAGATCCCAGCAGTAAGTGAAATATGAGTATATATATATATATATATATATATATATATATATATAATGTCCTCTGCGCTAGATGGTATTCTACCGTCATTGTTCAAAGATGGTAGTGAGTTTTTCCGTTCGACTCTGGCTACATTGTTTATTTAGTGTCAATAATGTGTTCCAGAGAACTGGGGCCAATCAGCCGTCCTAAATTTACTCAAAAAAGTTACCCGATGCGACATGGAAGTATAACTCTTGCGTCTGTAACAGCAACTCTAATGCTGCAACGTCTGGCAAATGAGATGCAGAGCTTGGAGAATCAAGCAGTACTTAAACCAAGAAGCGTGTGCACTGACCGCACCCTTACATTACTTCAAACGACTGAGCAGCATCACGAACAATGTAGGCCTGTAGTCGCTCGTTTCCTTAACTTTAAATGACTATTTGATGTAATGAATAGAAAGACATAAAACCGACTAGAGATTTCTTTAATTCATTCTTTCTGCTCCAAAGCTTTTGGTCACGTCAAACTTTACAAGGTGCACTATACAGTTTAAAAAGACTGAAATAATTGTGCATATGTTCTAACATTTTTATTCACCAAATGCTTTGTCCAGAATGTTAAATTACAACCGACATATGTAACTAGACCGAGGTATTCAAAACTGGACTGTGTATTTCCCCACCAGGCTCATCGCTATACAACAGACTTATAATGCGGACACTCATACTGGATAGCATGGACCTGATGGGTTAAGAAAGATCCCCAAATAAGGGGCACCAGGACGCTTGGCTGGATTGCACTTTCCATTAGTTCCAAAAGAATGACTGTTTTATCAGCTGAGCACAGTTGTAACATATGCAAGCATCTCACGTGAGATCGGTTATAAAACTGGGGTAGACAAGATAGGTCTACGTAACCCAACTGACAAATAAGAGATGAGACAGTTTGGTTGTTGATCTGTTTGCCAAGCTTGGCAGTTGTTTTGCAAACGTTTCATCACCAATCGAGATGACATCGTCACTGGGGGCTGGGTGACGAAGTCACATCGGTTGGTGATGAAACGTTTGCAGTCCAGTTTCTAAGCTCAGGGAACATACCAACTACTAAGCAGCACAATCGAGCTACCTATATTCCGCAGGATAGCCAGACGAGACAGTACTTCTTTATAGATTCAACCGTCTAGACACTTGGGCGACTACCAAGTATGTTGGTCCCATTAGTTTGCTCTGTGCAAGTGAATAGTGCCTAGTCTTATTACTTTCAACATTCACAAATAACTCTTTGTACAAGATCGGGTGATTTTTTGGCAAAAACCCATGTACCTAATCGAATTTTCTTTCCCCCGGGTAGGAGGATCGCCAGCGAGCATTTTCATGTTCACGTCGCCAAAAGTAAGCTACTCATGAGTAAGTAAATGAATATCACAATTTATCCAGTCGTCTGCTGAGCCCGCTTGCAGACTACTACTACTAACGCTCACCAAGCTGCGCAAACAAGTGGTACCAGATAAGCTCACTTCATTTTTATGACCAAGTTCACAAACAGGTAGCGTTTCTTCGACTGGACTTATTGGATCGATCCACACCTCTGTTTCGTCATTTCTTCAGGGACCTAACACATCTCCCAATATGTGGTCCCGAAACAGGAGCTTTTCCCCCGAACAATAACGGAATATTTTTACTTGAAGTTAGAGCGTTCAATTTCCGGGTTTCATTGAAACGAAACTCAGAAGTTCCTCTTGCCGCGTCTCTTAGATTCGTAGGCGTCTCTCTGTGTACACGTGACCGCATCTATGGTCTACAGGTAACTACAGCCACCCGTCCCATTGAAGTGAGGTTTGCTTCAAGGTGCTGTTTATAGAAGGCACTCCTTGTCAACCAACTATCTGACTTGTTTTCTTTTGTGTATTGCTATTTCTGAGGTGCTACAGTTACTTACTTCTTTGCCAACAGATAAATTCGGAGTCATTTCCAGCCACGTAATACCTGACTACATTTGTCCCTCCTCACACTGAGGCTATGAATGAATGTAACTCTCTGCAAAAGGCTTTCAGTTCTGGAGCTGTAATGCCAGAAGAAGTTCTGTAATAAATTTCCAGATAACTCACTTTCTTTAGGAGTATTATAAACCCAAGAATTTAATCCATTTCAGCTCGAAATTGTCGGAAAAGTAGAAAAAACCTTGACTGTCTCATCGACAGAGTGGTATTCACGGCCCGCCCGCCACACGAACCGTCCACAGAGTAGGTTCTCTGTTCAGGTCACTTATCTTGATCGCGGTCAGGAGTCATGTCCTGCTGATTTTCAAGCAATTTTTGATAGCCCTAACTGCTTCGTCTGTTTCGCTGGCTTCAATGGCCTTCAGTCTATTATCCAGTAAACCACTAACCTGCTTTTCTCGCAAGTTCTTGGGTAACTTCACTTTTCAAATATAAGCACTACCACGAGGCACTAGCGTGCCAAATTTTAGGTTGATAAGTGGTACAACGGTATAGTAGGGCTACACCGAGTTCATTATCCGAAGGGAATCGATGGTTGACCCATCTGACTAACCACAGTGGAAGGTCGTGTAAAAATCCCCTCGACATATCGCTCCAACCACCGGTGGGTAAATGCCGTAAGATAATCTATCGGTCGGTAAATCCAGTCTCATTACCTATGACAAGGAAAGCGATTGCTGACTTATCAGACAACCACCTGACTGATTACTGGTGAATAGTCAGCAAGTTTCTTCCGATTGTTCATGAAGTGCCTGGTGATTATGGGATGTTCAATGTAAGGGTGCAGTTGGGCTTTGGAAGGCCGAAACACAAAAAAGCTGTCTTCTTTGTTGATGCTCATAAGGTGGGCTGGACACGTGATTGCTTGATTAATAACCTCTGACTGTTACTTCTATGCCTCCCTGATGAGTTCGAATGAAAACGGAAGAGCTACTGTGGCAGAAGTTTTTAGGGTCCGACAACCGTTAAACTATCTAATCTAAGTATATTTTCGAATAACTCCACACGTGCACTTCCAGTCTATTCAATGTTACTGGCAGTGGTATCCCAAGCTGTGTTGTTCTCAGTTCTCTTGTTTGTTCCCATGCAACCCAGTGAGTATTAGCTGATGCTCACAGTCAGCTGAGAACCTAAACAGGATTAGTTGTAAAGCAGTAGTCAACATTTGCGAAGTCGTAATCTGATTAAAATAATCAGAGAACTAGACAAGTTGATGGGAACAATGAAGCACAGGCCAGTTGAGTAGACTGTGAGACCGAATTACGGACCGCTAGATTCTTAGATCGGAAGAATCTTATTCACGTGTCGTGTAGTCAAATACCACATAAGCCGAATGTCTTATCCATTTTCGGATGCATACAGCCCTTCATTTACTCTACAACTCTTTCTCAGGATTGTCCAGTATAAACGAGACCAAAGTTGGGTGCATCACCTTAATACTACTCGTCACTTCACAGAAAACTCTGAAGAACCCACTATCACTTTCATCCTACATGATGAGCCTCAAGAAAGGCGAAGCCGGTTGTGGGCTATCGAAGAGTTTCATCAACTTTATGAGTAGCGTGTTTCTTCCAGACACGTTCCGTCTAGTGCTGGGATATCTTGTATATCTTCCCAAATGGAATATCAGACGACCTTTGCGCAACGCATCCATGAACGAGTGATGTAGACAGTATTCAGTTGAGTCTGTCGTTAAAAGCAAGTTTTTAGGCAATTGAGTCCATTTCGCGTAACTCTAGATCACTTTGCGAACTGCAAATCGTTTTTCATCAGTCGATGTGGCTCTTTATTTGTTATGTTACTCTAACATTCAAACATTATGGACACATTGAAGGCAGTTATCCTTACAGTGACTTCATGGAATAAGACCTTCGTTTCTCTAACTGGGTTTCCTTTGCCGTACTCTGAAGGAGTCGAATCAACTCGCTGACACGCTCAATAACTGAATGCGTTTCATTCTGCTTATGAATAACATAGGCTATAATGGGCATTTCAAACTATTCATACACTGAAAACTGAAGAAAAGAAAAATAATTTATCATCACATAATTGTTTTGCACCCAATTTCAAATCCGTTGATTCCAACTTAGTTATGACTGATAGCTGAGTGACGTCCATTGTTGAAAATGTAATTGTTCTTACAAAGGCTTAACAGCATACGTCAGGTGACATTGTTAGCCTTTCTTGGAGACGACCTCTATTCAGGAGAGTTTGCATTGAATTACTGTGGACAGTGAGCGTGATTGTGGCCCCGTAGGGGAGTGCTCTCCTCCCGTCCCAAGAGGCTAGCTTGAACGGACATTGTACGTGAGTAAACCTCGGATGTCTTCGTTTTATAAATATAAAGAAGGCTAAATTTCCCTCATCTCCGTCGCCAACTATGCCGCTCGGCATTTGTTTTTGATTAACCTGTATGGAGGATCGGAAGTTGGTGCGTTTTCGACTAATGGTCACCAGCAAGTCTTTTCCGTTTCGTGATTACAAAGCAGGAATATGTCATGGGGTTCTACTGTTTCGAGCTGGAATACGGTGGCAAGTTTCACTTGATAGACTAAACACCGCTTATGTGCAGTAATTACTGACGTTTCTATGAATGCTTCGAGTACAGTCCACACTGTTCAGGAGCACCAAGAATGTTGGTAATTTGAGGAGGTTTAGGAATTTTCAATTGAGATTTCGTCCTGAACTTGCAGTCACTCTGCCCTCGAAGGTCGAGAATCAGTTCACAGCTGTTGTATACTTATTCCGAATAATCAGTAGTGTGCATCACACGAAACTTTAGGGAGTTTGAACCTTGTGCAAGTTAATCACAATACTGATCCCACTCTTGCGGCCGAACAGTTAAGCGTTCAACCCCTGGCTGAAATGTCATGAGTTTGGTGAGACGCACACTGCTGATGATTCCCAACAAAGGTGAAACAACTGTACAGGGCTTTGCGGCTTTACAGCATTGACTGATTTCACCTACAGGACAAAATCTCTAAGAAAGGTGATAAAGTATGAAATGGATCATTTTTAATGCTCATTGAGACCAATTTTATTTAAGAATATTTCGCCCAACGAAAAATAGCATTTTCTGTGTCGCCCAATTGAATGCATTATTTAATCCAATAGGGCAATGTGTAATTCGTGGAATCTAGCAGTTTGTTTTCCCTCGATTACTACTGGATAGTCATTTCCATCATGCGTGGAAACACCGAAGACCATGCCTGGAGCACCTTTGATCAATCACCGAAACCAAAAGCCAAACAGAAAGTCAGATCAGCTGATCTTTGACCAACAACCTGGGAGTTGACGGTATGGTGACTGCAGCGCAGGTGGAGGTCACTTGTTGGGATGTAGCTGTCAGCGGTCTGGGTTTATTTTATTATTATTGTTATTAGTATTATTAATTACCATTAATAGTCAAGAGAAGTCTTGAACAAAACCGAACCGAACCTAGAGAAGAGGAATTTGGTGAAATAGCCTTCCTGACGGAGCCCGCTGATGTTGGACTACAGCAGTGATAAAATGTTCCCTGAGGATTCCGCAAACCATGCACTTCCGGACCTAAGTATGTCTAATAGTCGGAACTGTGCTGGAGTCAGCTGACCTAGTCACTTGCGACTCGTGCAGATTTTCGGTCATAGGTAAAAATTGTCGACTTGACGACCGACCAGCAAAAGGTTTGAGTCGACCTGCTTCTGAGTCTGTCACGTCCTATCGGTGACATTTAACTTTTTTACTCTGCAGGGAATCGATCTGAGGTGCAGCCTGATAGGATGTTCTCATATCCACATGCTGTTTGACCGGCAGAAAAGAACAGGAGATAAGGAAGAGCTGGAAGGTTGAACTTCGGATCCAGTCCATCTAGAACGTGTGAGCGGATCAGATGCACGGAGGCATCGTGATTTTCTGCAGCTCTCCCAGCTAATTTGTCCAGGCGGTTGAAACTGACGTATTCACGATTACAAACGCACCGTTACCATATATCTGGGTACAGTTGAGTAATCCAGTCCTGAAAGCGGTCCGAAACCTGGTCTAAAAGTGGATCCACTAAGTTCAGGCGGTTAACTTCCTTTCTCAAAATCTGTCGGTCGTATTTGTAGTTTATATATATATATATATATATATATATATATATATGGCCTTATGCTCCTATATGCTTTTAGTTTTTTCATATATCGTCTTTGAGGGTTGATCAGGCTTCTTTCAACTCTACTGAGGCCAGTGGGAGATAATCGATCACCTAGCTGTTGCCTTAAACAGGCCACGTAGGAATGCAACCGCACATTGATGGCTACGCATCTGACGGTCTTCAGCTGCGTTGCTAATTGTTGATATCTCAAAATGTAAGTTACTTGTGTGTCAGGTGTTTCATTACATGCATTCTGAAAGTTCTAACTGCTACCGTTAACTTGGGACTGTTTCACTAAGTTTTCAGGTTGTCAGAGTCTCTGAACCGTGTGAGTGGTACTCAAAGGTACAGTCACTCACTGAAATCTTCCTAAGTACTTTATACACACAAAAGGGAAGTTGCAATATTGTTGATAGCTAACACCTCTTTGATACAGGAAAATTTTATTTCTTAAGGATGTTCTTTCCGTTTCAAACTGATTTCTGTCCGCCCAACTGATGAGTCTCAATGAGGACGAAAGCAAATGTATGACCATGTATTTTTGGGGTCCTACCACATTTTTCCATCGACCATCCAGCTAAATGCAAGCTCATCATTTGGCAATTATATGATTCTTCTTGGGGGGTAAGCTGTTATTTGTGTAGATTTCTCTTACTATTGACCAATTCAAGATACTTTTTTGGTAAGTCAACTAATGAGTGTTAACCGGGTCTAACTGTACATGAACTGGTCCTCTCTCTCATGATGTCATTTAGGCGAATGTGCTACAAAAAACGCCTCCTCACATTTCGGCTGAAGTGAGGTCCTAACACAAACTTACACATCAGCAGGTTAATACGATTTTCCGCATTTTGACGCTCAAGCAGGAAATAGGATTTACGGAAGCTCGAGGTTTGGGTCTACCTGACTAGTCCCAAGAGGGGCGAAATCGGCAGTGGACTCTCAAAGAGTCTTCAAAAGTGGTGTCATTTCAAGTCAGCTGCTGGATTGTTTCACGGGTGATTGAAACTCATCAGGTGACCACACTGGTTGGTGGACACATGGGCCAAAGCCAATAACTAGCCCGATCCATCTAGACTCACTCAATGGGGACAAATGTGCCCAATTTGGTTGAACTTTTAGGGATCTAGTCAATCAGCGTCAACTTTTTTAGACCTTACAAACTGCTGTAGTACAAACGCGTCCCAAAAGCTCGTTTTCCATCAAAAGTTGAACAAAATTTTGGGGCCTTTCTAGTCAGGAAGTGTTTTAGTTACAGTAAAACCTTACCATGATTAGTCACACTGCATGTGGTCAGACCTCTATTGACCCCTGTTGACAGAGACTAGAAAATTCAAATGTTTTTCCACAAAAGAATCGCGTCTTCCAGCTCATTCAAGCAACTCATACCAGTGTGTGAGAGGATATAATTTGACTCTTCTGAGAGAAGTTTCTTCCAGAATAATCGTATATCGATAAGTGGTTGACGGAAACTGTTTTGTGGACTCCCAGACTGAACTGTTATCTTCAAAGGGGTTTCTGTTAAGAGGCTGTCATATTTCAAGACTCATAGGTTCTTGGTAATGATGCAAACTTACAAATGACTCCCGAATAGACAGTTGAGTGAGCAGAGTTTACCTGAGAAATGGACAGTCAATTAATCATCGGTTAGCACTGATCACTGAACCTACGTCCTGAATATGATCAAAATTCGGTTCATTTCATCCTCATAAATTTGCTATGACCTCTGTGTTTTCAAGAAAAATCTGAGCGAATTTGGTATAGTGATCCTTTGGTAACCATGACGACTTGTGGGCTCATTTGATCCGTTTAATTAATCTTTTAGTGTTGTCAGTTAAATGGAACAAAATCAAACAGTCCATCGTTTACTTACTATTCAGTTTTTTTTTCGAACATTTCGGTCATGGTCGGTTAAAGTTTAGCAAAACTTGGTCAAGGCAAAAAATGAACTAGTTTACTTCCAAAGTCGCCAGTCTAGCATTAGTTCTTTTCTCGTTGTGCTAGACAGCCAGAGTCAACTTTTTTTTCAAAATTTTACTTTCAAAAGCCTGAATATAGTCGAACTGGAATCTCAGCTTTCCTGACAACAGGGCTTTTGTAGACCTTCCAGGATTTTCAGTAAGCATAGACTGGCTGGCCTACCACAAGGCTCATCCAGTTGCTCTCAGTTCGAGAGTACCGCCTTGGAATGTCCGCCAAATGTGGTTTCTGCTGAGAGGGATTTTCCGATTAGAGTACACCACTACGGAACAACCAACAGTAATCTGTACTCAGGGTGCTCTCCCTAATTCCGGGAAGTGTATCATAGACTTGTGCACCATGAGTGGATGAGGGGAATAAATTTTGTGTTAACTTTCGAGCTAGCGCAGTTGAGTAGCCTTCAGGTGGTAAACTCAACCAGATACTTGCAAACTGATATTAATTTGCAAAATAGTATCAGACTGGTGCATGTTCGGCGAATGCCGGACTAGCTAGCTTCTCCCAACTTGGTCACAAAACACTTATCAGATAATTAATTCTGTACTTTGAGTTCCTTCGCTTTATCGCACGTTGCAGCCCAAACTTAGCCGATAACACTGTTGCGTACGTCTTTCTGACGCAGTGCTGCTGGGGTCCTAGCCTGTGAGGTGACTACATCCCGCATTTTTGGGCTATGATAAGAGGTAAAAAAATGACTAACTGTATTACGTGGCACCAGATTTTAAAGCACAGTCAGCGCACCTCAGAACCCTGTTCTAACCGACGAGTAACGATCTGGGGTTTGACATGATAAGGTGTAGGCTACAAAGTATTTACTCATTTCGTACCGCATCATTTGAGACGTCTACTCACCCAACCAGTACCCTGTCGGAGGTACTCCCCTCAATCCGACTGTTCTGTCAGCAGCTACCGCCCCTAGAGCGGGAGGAGCCGTTTTACGGAGGGGGGATTTCAAGTAGAGTTATGCCGTTACATTTTTCTCACATGGTCGCACACCAACAAACATTAGTCGTTAAAGTATTTGCATTCAAATCACCCTTGTTTGAACAGTCCTCCTCCCGCAGTTATTTTGGTGAATCCTTACCAAAGTAGAGAATCACTGGATCTGAGTTTCACCCCCTATCAGAGCATATCCTCGGTCGTGGCGTGGTTTGAACCCTGGACCTATGAGGCGAAGTCAGCGCCTTAATACTCTACAAGCGCACGCTAGGCGAACCTGAATTGTTAGGTCTGAATGGGTGAACTCGTTCAAGCCTGGGAGATTTGATTGGTTTTCGCTCAACTTCATATCATTATCAAAAAGATCCTGACTGTGGCTGTGTGTACGGGTCTTTTCCTAAGGCGATGTTAACTGATTGAGCTGGGCTGCTGATCGACCAGCTACGCCACTAGATAACACTACTGGGTAAGTCGGAGTGGAGTCACATGTTCCAACACATCGGTGAAACAAATAGCTGTGAACTGGTCAATTCAAGTGTGAATAATCGGTTGTTTCAACCGAGGGAATCCGGGCACCGCTAGCTAGAACATCACCATCTGTGTAAGCAGTACGCATTATTAGATTAGTGAACGTATTTGAAAAAAACGTGGTTAATCGTGTGGGTGAATTGGCTGCTTCCGCACACACGAACTGACCAATTCAATGAAAGAGCAAACTGAGAGCCCTCTCGCGGTCCATATTAGCAACGGTAATCTTGTAACAGTAAGTACCGATTTTAGGTATGTTTTCAATCCATTCAGTCTGGATGACCACACTGATGTTTGATCC
Organism: Opisthorchis felineus; assembly: GCA_004794785.1. Lineage (NCBI taxonomy): Eukaryota > Metazoa > Platyhelminthes > Trematoda > Opisthorchiida > Opisthorchiidae > Opisthorchis > Opisthorchis felineus. The sequence goes on along the minus strand of SJOL01007465.1, from coordinate 245,528 downwards.
CTCTTATCTATGCGTCCGGTGCGTGCGATTAAACTCACTCCGGTCAGTCCATGGTTAGAAGCAAGCTAGTGTAAATCGGATGGTTTGAGTAAGTAAGCAAATTGGCCGACGAGTGGATCGATCTGCAAAATCAATGCTTCAAGGATGAATGAAATCCACAGAGTTTCAGGCCCAATTTTCTACGTGTCGAAATTATTAGGGTCCATTTCAGCCATTTTACCAAAACACACTGATGAGGAATCTTAGTTTTATTTTTATAGGAAAGCGGACAGTTCGAGGGGACAACATGGACGAAGGACTCGTTTGCGAGCATACGGTGAGAGGAGCGAGCAGTACTTGAGGTGTCGAGAACCAGTGCCACATATGTTTATTACAATCAATGTAGTCAGCACAGGAATGCTGACCAAAGTGGATTTGGGAAGCAGCTAGTTCAGGGAAGTAGACAAATGTACTATAATCTCCAGGCTTGCTGATTGCTAATTATAGTCTTATTGATATTTGAATAGTACTTAAGTTGCTACACGGCGCGCTGAAGTTACCTGCGTTCGACAACAGAATCGCACACAGTGAGTTTCAATTGGCAGGGGCTAGTTGTGTGTAGGCCAAATGGTCGCGGTGGGTTATGACGTACCAAAACCACGAGACAACACCTCGCAGGTAGTGACTCTCCTTAGAAGTTTTGCAGCGGAATAAAGTGAGTTTAGCAATGAGTCTTTCTTGTTGAAGAACAAAAGAGCTTAAAGTCCCCCAGCGGCTGAAAGGGGTCAGGCGTTGTTTATAACTATGGGTAGAAGGTATCTTCATTTATTGGCACATAACTGTATATATATGACCATTTTGCTGTATTAAGTAGTGCACAGTTTGATGAAGGAGGATCTATCATTCGCACTCTTAACCAGCGCTTTCGGCCAGATTCTCAAGGAATTCTACATTTTTTTCTGATCCGAAATGGGAATTCGTACACGCCGTGCGTTCAAGTCAGGTCGTCTACCGGGTGGGAAATTCGAACAAGAGCTTTGAAGCGTCAATACTGCGACATCTGGCTGACCATAGTTAAAGCAAAAGGCATGGTGGGCTGCTTCTACGTGATAAGTTGATTTTATGGTACGCCACTATTACACTTTACCAAGCTTCGAAAATTCTCTCTGTCCGCAGGTGCTCTCAACAGAGGAATAAGGATTTGATTGATTACTGGTCAAACAGTGTACCGGTGAGAACTGAACATCCAATGCATGTTGTCTGCTTTTCATCGCTAGTGATCGAGTCAAGTAGAAACCAAAACGACAGTATTTCGCAAATTTCGTCCAGTGTGGGTCAAATAGAACTTGGGGACTGCGCCTGAAGTGGAACGGCGAAATTGGTCGTGGACCGTCGGAGAGTTTTCAACAACCCTTAAAAGAGTACATTTAGAGTGTACTTATAGCACAATAATTTGGGTCGCTGGGACGGAGTTGTCGAAGCAACTGTTGCTAAAACCGCGGTACCGCAACAGCACTGAAGTTGCTGTATCTGCGATACAATGCAAAAAGTTCACAATCTTTTAAACACCACCTGTTTTTCCATACCTCCTATTTTCACAGCATGGCTTAGCAACAGAACAAAACTGACTTACCTGCCAGTGAGTCGGGACTCATGAAAATAGTCAGAAAAGCCACTTCGTTTTTATCGCAATTTACTTTCACTGGTCTGGCAAATTTGAACCAGTTTTATCACTTTGAGTAGCGAACTACATGGAGTCTGGACTCTGGGATAGTAGAACTTCCATGAATGGCTGATCACAAAGATTAATATCAGCTTACTCGGTATGGTCTACAAGCCAAAAACAAAGAACTGAGCCTGTAAAGTCAACATATTGTTATAGTGCCAAACGTATGTGTAAAAAAACTGGAGAAAAAATTGAATCGGGCCTATGGACGGTATTTTTACCTCCAGTGCTCGAGGTCAAACATGGCTGCGGGTCTTAATAGGAAAAAAATTGGCAAAGGTCTTGACTAAATTCTAAGTGAAAGCTAATCACACTGCTAATCAGCCACTCGTGGCCAAACAGTTAGGTGTTCAACCACTGGTCGCCGGTTCGAATCTGTCTGAGTTTCGTGAGATGCGAACTGCTGGTGATTCCAAACAGAGATGAAACAGCTGTACAGTGCTTCTCTGCTTCTCAGCACAGACTGGCTTTACTGACAGGATAGAATCTCTATTGAGTAAATCTGAATAGTATTATAGGGAGGACTAAAATGCCGACATAGCCATTGGTTGGACCTCCTACCACTCTACTCCCGTAATGGATTTTTGAGTTAACCGAAGCAAATACACAAGGCAAATTTCGGATATGGACTGTACTTTGAAACTGGAGCCAACCTGTCCTGAGAAGCCAAGAAGCGTGAACTGAATCCACTTGTGAGGTAAAATCAGGATGTAGAAATTCCAGATTTTCCGCAGTACCTACAATTATTAGAGGGTGTTTTGGCCTTGAATTTGTTTACCAAGCCTTTCAGGAAAACAATGATTACGTGTGAGTCAATCGGGCTAAGGAACTGTAGTTTCTGGCAATGTTTTGGAATACAGGTAGCTCGGGTGCGCTGCTTGGTTCTTGGTCTGTTCGCCGAGCTTGGCAGTTGGATTGCAAACGTGGGTTGACCCACTCAACCCAGCACTGATGATGTCACTCGATTGGTGATGAAACGTTTGCAATCCAACTGCCAAGCTCGGCGAACAGACCAACAACTGTAGTTTCTTTCAAGAGAGTTTCGTTAATGGTTTCAACGTAAATGCGACCTCTCTACGGCACTGGCATAATTTTATGCGACAACACCAGGCTGCAGAAAGGCGAAGTTCTTTTGTGAGCCGATTTCTACCGGCTAGTTTGCTGACCTTCAATTTGTACACTTCCGCAAACTGACCAGCTAGAGTACTATTTGTGGCCACTCGAGTTTGGACTTATAATACTTGAAATGAGTAGAGTGGTAGGTCACACATCACAATACTAGACGGATCGATCACTTTCATCTAGCTAGTGTGTTCCGTTCTAAGTGAATATCGCTCACATTCAATCTGCGTGGAATGAAAACCGTTTGCCAGCTAGTTTGTTGTGTAGTTCCTCCCAGTGGCCACTAAATGATGTTCACATCAGCGCATTGTTTACTTGCTCACCCAACCCCTCACAACTCGCTTCTCGTTCGGGACGTTTTGTCCGAATGCTGAAGTCAAACATTACAATTCTATAAGCTAGTCTAACCTCCTAATCGAAGTTGCCAAACCGTTAGGCCAATCAGGCAATGTTTTGCCGAAGTTTAGTGCAGAAGCTCAGAATCGGACTGCCAGACAGAGGCCTAAACACTCCGAATCTACAACCGACGCTTGAGCACTACTCGGCTGTGCTGGAAGGATGCAGGTCAATCGGTGTTATTTACAACTATGCGTTGGCTCTTGGTCCTACTGGCTCCCCTATTCGCGCGTGAGTGTCCCATGCACACCACACTCCAAAAGAAAGCATTTGGGTGTCACCCTAGTGGGTTTTTTTTCACGAGGAGGACTAATCAGTGGAGAGTAACAGCAGCAAGATTGACTCTTCTACTTTTGAGGTCTTTAGTCAGATTATTATTTCAACTCCTGAAATGATCCTTCCTGCTCTTGGGACTATACTTCCTTCAGTTACAGCTGAAATGGTATACAAAATGGTGATTACGCACTTATTGCGGTAGCACGTCGTTACGGTCTAGTCTCCAGCAGACCTCGTTTAAACAAGTCCAAGACAACCTACTGTCATTGCAAGTGCATCTTTTAACTATCGCTACAGAAGCTAGATTTAAGAGTACAACACCATCTCGCCTTAGATGGATTAGTTACTACAATTCAGAGTTAATTTCTCAGATCAGTTATGTAATTATGCTTTTTTATTGGACGTGTCCCTTGTAATGTTGCACGAAAGATCCGGCTTAGTAAACCCTATTTGACGGTTGTCCCTTTGCACGTCTTGGAGTTCCATGTGGGTTGCTGGCAATCAGCAAGACCGTTTGAGTCTACGTTTATTTGCTCAAAAACCGCTAAATACAGTTTTTGAATATTTTGCGCATTGTACTAGACCCACAGGAACTTACTGCAGTCTTGTTATTTTTTCTGGTAAGAGAAAAACGGATCTTTAAGGAGATATGATTTCTAAGTGTAGGACACTACTCACAAAATTGCTGAAAGTTCTTAGACACCGGACGACCGCTTTCGCTCTTCTTGGGGTTCACTGGACAGATCTCGACAAATACTCTCATTTGCACACGAATTTGGTTTTGAAAGGCGACCTAACTGAGTCAAGCTGAACCTCCCGTTTATGATGGTCCGCTTTCCACTAATAATCCTCAAAATGGCACGCATAAGTTCTGATGTGTACTTAATGGGATCCTGACCTAAGTCCGGTGGTTTGGGGATGCCATTTTCGCATTTCCGTTAAAGAAAACTTGGCATCCTATGCAGTATAATACCATGCCGTTAAAATCATTAGGTTCTGAGCAGAAAGGGTGTGTTAAACAACTGAACTGGCTTGAAAATACGTGTATTTCTCAAACTGTGCACAAGATGGATGCAGCTGGAAAGCAAGGTTGACTGAGGCGGAATTCGGGAACTTGGTCTACATGATGAACCTAACAAAAAGCGCAACCGGTCGTTAGCTGCCAAGCAGATTTCAGCAACTTCATGAGTAGTGGTCCCTGAAGAAAATACACTGCAAGATCTTGAGTAACGTCTCAATTGCAACAAAAGGCAGACGCTGTGCAGCATATTCAGTTGAAATATCATAAACGGGAGATTCAGGTGGGCTTCAGTTGTGTCTCCCGTTACTGTAAAATCACTGGTGTAGCTCGCCAGTTTCGTACAATTTGGATTTAAGTAGAACAAAAGGTTGATGGCAATTTTTAGGACTGCGCCTACATGATGAGCCCGAAGTGGGTGGACGAACCGGCCGTGGGCTACCGAGGAGTTTTCAGCAACCTTGTGAGCAGTGTGATCTATCTAGAATGTATCAATTCTAGTTTGTAAAATAAGTGACAGGACAGAGAGGTATGTAACACATTGTCCATGAGAACTGGATGGATTTTTCTATAAATCCAGTGCCGATAACAGACGTATCTCCAAAACTGCTCGGGGTAATCGCCTATCTGGACAGTCATATGCTAATTTCATGAGCACAGGACGCACATGGTGTTGTTAGGTGTCCTAACCTTTCGACAGAAGTTGTCTGAGTAATATATTTCTGATATGGATAGGCTGATAGCGACCAAGATTGCAGCAACTGAGTTACAACTTCAGGCATTGTTCTCGGCCAAATGAATAACTGGTCGTTGTGGTAATGTAGTATTTTCGTTCGATCCATTGGTAAAATGGAAAAGCTGTTCACTTCCTGTTTTACTTCGGCCATCTTATATGTGAGAATAAGCTGGTTTCTTGGATGTATCGCTTCGCAGTTATCCGAGGGCAGTGGTTGGTGGCAAAGCCCTTGCAGCGCTTGTTCAACTGGTGTGGTTTGTAGACAGTCTGTAGACCCATATATTGAACAACTCTTGCTGGCAAAACGAGAATTTCCCGATTGGGATTTCGTTTTGTAAGTAAAGTCAGTCTATGCTAAAAATCCAAGAGCCACTGCACAGGTATTTTATCCTCATTGAAAACCATTGGCACTGCACATCTTACGAAACTCAAGGAAATTTCGAACCCGCAACTTCCCAGTTAGTGGTTTAAATTACTATATAGAGTCTACTGCCCGAAGAAAATAACTCCTGTTATCCACAGCCTGAGAATCTGGCAACCATTGTCTCACCTGAAGGGTTTTCAACAATCCCTGGGTGGGCATCATACCAGTTAACTTGGATTTTTGAGCAACACCTTCAGTATCATCCATAACTGGTTACTCAAAATAGAGCCAAGATATCAAGAAGGTGGGAAGTAGCATTGAAAAAGTGCATAGGGCAGATGGTTGATGTCCATCATCGCGCCAAAAGCAGATCATCAATCACTCTAACTGTACTTTAACGGTACAATTTATCAATTCTTTGTATACTATGCCAAGCTCCAGTACAAAGCATTTCAGAAGGCCATGAAATCGTCTGGCATTCTGTCCTGTCTCCATCGTTTTCTCCTACAGCCAAAGAACTTTTTAAAAAAAACCAAATAAGTGTGTTCATTTTCCCACTCGATGTTGAAAATAATCAGCAGAAATTGAATTATCCTGTCCAGCTGCTCTTGATCAAGGTTTGCGGTGATCATCTCACCTTTCTGATAACACTTTAACTTCATTGCTCGTTACACATCAATGCAGTATGCTGTATAATCAAACTCAATTTAACTAAAAATCGATAACTAGCTTCTGAGACATTCCATAGAAGGACTAGATTAAAAGTTGGTTGAATAACTGATAAGCAATTGATGGGAAGTAAGGTAAATTAATCGTATCTGGGAGATATCTTGTGTCCAAATGGAAGTACCACTGTTAACAAATTTTCACGGATTATCATCATCCTAGTGGATTCACTTGAGAAGACGAAGTTGTCATCCAATTGCTTTAGGTATGTTTGTAAATGTGGGTATAGCAGGATTGGTTAGGCTTTTTTGAAACAGTTGGGAAATTTGTGCTTTTCTGAAGCAAAAGGTGCTTACTTTTTACCTTTAGCAGATTTGTAGAAATACTAGAACTGTGGGCTTGGTAGAAACCAATACGTTTTATGCCTCTAGCGCTTTTCAAGTAAATCAGAGACTAAATCATACTTGTTGGTCGTGAACACATATCTTCTGTCTTAGTTAGCCTCAGGTAAAGGGAACCTTCGAATTCAACACTTTTTGACGTTTCCTTCAAATTCTCAAAGACCTTCACACAAATTTTGGTGTGTGAGTTGTGTAAAGCCACTTATATTTTTGGTATTGGGACTGTGTTTCTTTTCCCAACAGTATAGTCTGATTGGGTATTACGGTGTACGGTTTATTTGAATTAAAATACTCCATATGGTAGAGATTTCAACATCCACTCCCGACATGCTTAAAAATCACCGGGAGACGGAGCAGTTTATTGCAAAGAACACTCGGTAGACGTAATGCATTACTCATAAGGTTGCTGAAAATTCTTCGAAAGCCCACAACAGGTTTCGCCCTTCTTGGAGCTCATCAGGTAGGCACAGTCCCCGAGTTTCCGTCAATCTTATGTACTACTTGAACCCCAAATTGCACGGAATTAGCGAAATACATTCATTTGCAAACAAATTTGGTTTTGCGAGAGACTCACCTGGAACCCAGCTGAATCTCTCGTTTATGATGTCTCTAAGCGACATAGTGTGCTGAACCAGGTCCACAATACCAAATTGAATGTTCTTGTTGCTTGTCTAGCTTTTATAAACGAGAGATTCAGCTGGGTTCCAGGTTAGTCTCTCGCACAACCAAATGTGTTTGCAAATGAGTGTATTTCGCTAACACTTGGTAGACTTTGAAGCGAGATTTGCCTTTTGGTGGACTATTCTCAATTTTATGTTTTCTGAAGCAGTTCCTTACAAGCCATGACAGTCTGAATCGCTTCACAACCTACATTCAACGACTAAGCCTCAACGCTACAAGCGGTTCCCGGGTTCGATAACCCTTTCGGAGGCTTTGTATCATAGCTGACCAACAAACGCTCCCTTATTCGGTGTACATGGATACATGTTGTATCTGCTCACCAGGACTTATGATACCATGAGGGGGAAAATGATAGATAGGCTAAGCTGTGGTAGGTCTGCTTCATTTTTCTTGCAGCGATTAATTCGTCAACTGATTGGCTTCTGCTTGGCTTAGCACTTGGTGTTGAGCAAACAGACAAGCAGTTCACAATGCACGTTGTGATATCCGTGGATAAGGTGCTATTTCATTAGTCTATCTTCGCAAAGCTGTGAGCGAGCCGAACTTTCCAATTGAAGAACAGATAAGGGGGTGCCACATGAACCATCTTGCCCAAGATGAGCGAGTGTGCTAGACGTTTGCATTGGATGGGTTGGTGATTTTGAAATGCAAACTCAAACTACATAGCGTTAAGAAAAATGGGATTTTCAAGCCCAGATTGTGTGACAGTATGAGAGGCAATCTGAACAGAGTCGACCGGGTGACCCGTAGCAGAGATGTGTATAGTAACTGAGATCTTCCAGTTCGACCTGACTGCTAGTAATGCTGGTCCGTCATGTTGCAAATATGCAAGATCTTCTGAAGACAATGATCAGTTTTGTCGCCACAAGTGTCACCGCAACTCCAAGTGAACTTGTAAATGATATGTGAAGTGGAATGATCAGTGAAACTCTGGGACCTAGGCTGATAAATAGTCTGTCGGATTGTCAAGGTCAGGGGCAACTGATTGGTCCTATCATGGCAGTTTAAAACATACTAAAGTTTTTGGTTGGATATAGTCTTCCATGGATTTTAGAACCATTACACTCTCCTCTTAGCTGTGCAAAATGTCTTTTGACGCAAAAAAGTGTCCCACATGATCATGCACGACTCTTTATTTGGTGATTGATCTATAAGGCAGCGTTTCGACTAGACTTCGCTTGATGACCGTAGCTGTTTGGATACATCTGGATTTTCCAGCGTCCGGGAATATCTGATGGTAATTTTTCGTTAGCTTATAAATCACTGATTGAGTTCATTGAAACCCGATCAAGTGTGTCCGATCCGCACAGCCTCACTAAGGCGTAGATGAACCTCGAAAAACTTATAGTCATCAGGATAATTTTAGGTAATTCAAGCTTCAGTATCACAACAAGGGACTAAACGAACTACCTGAGAACTGTTTTCCTTTTGTTTCCTGAAGCTTGGAAACAGTAAGACTAGATAGAGAAAAATGTTGGTAGCTCAGGTAATGCAGATGGCCGTTGGCAGGTCGTTAGCACAACCACCGACCAACTACGCTCCCTGACAACGCATCAAGCTAAAACAAAAGTTTCCAAAACGGACGTTGATTATCCAATGAGGGAACTCCGAAAGAAGTCATGGCACTGGAATCTACATAAAAGAACTAGTTTCTCTGATACCCGACGATGTCGATGATAATCATTTTTAACGCGCCATACATAACAACTTCCGATGCCAACTGAGAGTGTTCACTCTTGGACTTTGCTTAATAAAGTAAACGGTTAGAGTGGAAAAAACCTGCTGTCGAATGTTGCTGAAATCGATGTGGAACGGATGCACGTTTTTGGCAGATTTTGTACTGGCAACGGGCCGGTAATCGACTAGACAGGGGTGCTGCAAAACATTGTGTAGTCCAGGTAAAGATATGCGACGCGGAAAATCATCGGTGATGACTTAGTTGGTAGGTCACTGTCCATGAAAAGGCAGGATTAAAGTCATGTCCCGGACTATGCGCACGTGGGTTTCCGAACAGGAGCACCACCCAGTCAGAGAATAAAGCTTGCGACCGGTATCTCGCATATCGTGTTCGCCTTTACTGTAGACAGCGAAGCAAACCAAAGGAAGGCGACTGAGCATCCTTCTAAACCCGATCAACTAGAAGGTTGAAGAATATTAGAACGATTTTACATGACCTCATTTTTCCCTGCTTCAAAATCCAACGCATGCTTTTTCTGTAAGACTGTTTGACGATTGAATATTTCGTAATTCCCCTTCCCTGCCAATAATTATGATAAAATACTCCTTGGTTAGAGAGGTATATAATGCAAACACCAGGGACAGCCCATTGACGTTGAAGGTATGGATAAAACTGTTGATGTAGTTCAGCTGCGCCTGTTCTGGATAAATAGAAACGGAAAAGGGAGAAAATGTTTGATTATCCGTTCTGACCCGAAAAGAAGGTCGACCTATTTAGAAAAGCCCGATGTGTTCCACAAAGCGTTGTATACACTAGCGGATAGAATAAAACTGTTTTGGAGAAAATATTGAAAAACGAGGGTAGAATAAAGTGCTTCGTTCGTCAGACGCTATCCCGGCAGTAGCGGATAGCGAGTCAGTTAGACTGGGTGTTGTTTGATTATCTTTGAATAACCAAGATTTTATCCCAGGAATTTTCTACTCAGATCAACCAACCATTTAATGCGGCACGATCTTAATTCATTGAACAGGTTTAACAAGCTGTGTTGATTCAGTGTAAAGGAAAAACCATTGCCACCTTTTTAGTGCAAAGTACGATTGTTCTTACCATTTTTTTTCAACAGAACTTTCCGTGCTAAAAGCAGCGAAACACAACAAGAGGACAGATGCTTTTAAAATGATAAAATTATCATTATCAGCGTCGTATAAGTGGAGTCTGCTTGGGTGTCTCTTGTGGGATCGATACTATCTCATGACGATGTGTCGTATGGGATCTCGATTGTAACTATAACAAAATTTCCCGCAAAAAAATTGATTCACACATCAAAACTTTCTTTTAACTATGTGTCATTATCACTTCAACAACCGACTTGAGCATTTTATTAAGGCCTTGAATGCAATGCGTTTGGACAACTGATGACCGATGCGACTTTTGGGATACATGTGTTCAGGATAATTTGGATGATTCAATGACGATAAGTTCACACTTACCTTACAGAACTCTAGTGGGTCTCTCTCCAGTTCTGCCGCAGAATGCACGGCTGCCTTTCTTAGAATTCTCTGACACTGTTCATTGGGAGATGAGACAGCGACGGGTTAGTAATTCAGTTGAAACGAAGACATAACATAGACGTGACGATGGCACGGGGGTCCTCTATTAAACGGATGGTGTGCATTTTAGGTGACACAACTAGAGGCCCCCCTTGCTGAGAAAGATAGGATGTTTCATTTTTTATTGTAAGGATGAGAACGAGGAAAACTCACGTGTGGCTGTTGATCACTTTTCTGGACACTGCACACGGCACCGATTCCTTTTTCCACGTTGCCCATGTACTTTCTCTTTTGGCTCACCCAGGACCTCACCACAACTTTACAATTACCACACACGTCATTTGAGCCAGGAACTGTATAGAAATAGATGAGCGGCAGTTGTATCATTAGTGTGGGGTAATTTTGCTAATGGGTACTTTTTGTAATAAACAACATAACCCAGTGTTTTACTGTCTAGTAAAAAATAAACACATATACGACAGATAGCCCACACCAACATTCATGGATTCACTCAACTCCACTGGCGATAACCATTTTGAAGGAGGTAAAATGATTTACTGCTTACGGGCAGCCGTTGAGGAAAACGTATAAATAGAGCAAACCAACCACATGACAGTAGAGGACGAACTCACGAACTTTCTGGATAAGTGCAAAAGTGAATTAAACATTGATCGGGAAAGGTGAGAATTTGGATAACTTGGCCAAATCTGAACCATATGATAGACCGATAGGGTTTTACTTACACAACTCGTGGACAACACTACGGTGATACAAGATAAACTGAATAGTAGTTGGAAAATCATGATACAGTGTTTTCTTCCGAAAGATAAAGTCACTCAAGGTATGGGTATTTATTGGTACAAACAACTTCAATGTGAGCGACTTCATTGGTTATCAGTTGAGATTTTGTGTGAGTTGGTAGATTTGTCGGTGGTTCTCTCCCTCTCTCTGTTAGATACACGTCATACACACACACACACACGCACAAATTGACATTGTGCTGACCGTGAGTACACGGTGCCCGATCGATACTCTATGGAACATAATCTGAGTAATACCTCTTGTTTACACTATAGGGTGAATTCAAATTTGTTTAAATTTTGTGCTGAATGAAGGAACCTCAATCGATCTGTCTTACTTCTATCTGTGAGAACCCTCTAAGCAAACACCCCTCTATTGGACAATTTCGAACCAAGTTCGCAAATTTACCGTGGCAAAAGAATATTGATCCCGCACAAGAAGCTTGTTATGTAAAAATGAGAAATATCTGTAGGTATTACGTAAGGAGACTCCCTGTACAGACAAGCATCAAAATTTAACACCCTCCATGCCATTGAACGACCGTTTCGAACCGGTCACCAAAGTTACTGGATACCTAGATAAAAAGACTGCCCATAAGGTTCTTGAAAACGCTTTGACTGCTTACCTCAGTAGCCATATCAGTAGTGTATTCCGTCAAGAAAATATACTGCGGTATCGCGAATATCGTGACAAATGGTACATGAGACAGCATTTGTGCAGCACATTCAGTTGCAAAATATGATGAACGGGGGATTCAGCGAAAACCAAATTGGTCTGCACATGAGTATTTCTCAAGTTATGCGATTTTTTTTGGGGAGGGGAAGGGAGAGAATACGATGAACACGGCATCTGGATACAGCAGTGGATCACAATTCACGAAAAGCTGCCACCAGATGGAGATGTACAGGAGATAAGACGTTTATTTTGAAAACTCATGCAAGTATGCTAATAAAGAGAGGATGGGGCTAGTCCTGAAAACAGTCCACAATGCTTTTTGTGCTGATTGCTACCCGTCAGGTCGACAAAGCGTGTCCTTTTCATGAACAGTGTTCAGTTGTTTGTCGCTGAACCATACGGCCACTAAGCACGTGTGCGTATGGCAAACATGAATCAGAGTTGCGAAATATATTTGTCTGCAAATTAAATTGACAATAATGGGATAGTCAGCCAAATCCCAGCTGATAGATTCGAAAGCTTCCACGAACTTTGGAAGTAGTGTGTTCTGTTAAGAAAATGGATCAAGGTGATTTCTTGGCTTCGCACATGAGATGAAATTAGTCGGTAGATTGGAATGCTTGAGATTGGTCAACTGTTATCCCCGAGTTTTCACAATTTCTTTGGAAGGTCTACTGATTTGTAGATAGTAATATTTTCGCCGAGCACCTTTTGGACAGCACACTCCGCGCGACAGAACGCTCAACAACGACTCACTCTGTGCGTATTAGTTAAGTGTTGTTTCCGCCAAATAAATGCTCCACACACGGCGAATAGGATCTGACAATCCAAAAGTTCGACTGGACGGAGGGACAAGGTACAACTAATTTGAGGTCGCCGGCAAGTTCGGTTTGGTCAGTGAGTGGAGAGAACTATTACTCGTAACCACGTTTTGTCGCTCTGCACGAATTGATCGTCAATACTCTGCTGATCTGGTTCAGGCTTATCGCAAAGTTCATACACCGCAAACCAGTGCACCGACGGTTAATCGACGCACCGGAGAGTTCTCACCAGCGAATTTGTCGTTAGGCCAGTTTATCATGGGTAGATTGTTCGCCAAGCCAAATTGCCTTGGCGATTTGCACCAGTTAACCGTACTAAGCTCTGTGAAAGAAGCTGACCATTTACTAAGTGAAGGGCAGAATAAATGAACCTGTGAGCTAGATCGTTGTCAGCAAAAACAGCCCAGCGGTGACAAAAAGGATGGATTCAGCTCTCAGTGGTCTAATTAATTTGCTCAGGCTGTTTTTAGATAAAGGTTTGCAGCTTTTTAAGGTAAGCGCCATCGCAAGATGTCTTGAGGACATGTTTAAGAGGTCTTGACTGAATTCAAGTGACCACTCAGTATGCAAGTGTGGTTTCCTGGATATTTCCAAGCTATGACGTCGTTGCTCCCTTCAGGACCATGGATGAGACTGTTTGAAGATGTTGCTTATGACACAACACCAGCATTATCAGTAAGAATGATTTGTAGGAGCAATAGTCAGCATCATTCAGTGTCACAAACATTCCCTCTCAGTTGGGTCAGACAATTCGTACGAGAGGTGCAACCATTAAAAAGTGTTCGGTAAAACCCAGAAATGATTGAAGTATAAAGTAGTCACCTCCTAATTTATTGACCAGGGACCTTCATGCCTAATCTTGGGTAAAGGTACCAAACAATTTGTTGGTAATGAGAGGGGATTTGAGAAATTTCAGTCGACATTTTGTCCCGTAAGTAGAGCCAATCTGTGCTGAAAAGCCAAGAGACATTGTATAGCTGTTTCACCTTAGTTGGAAACCATCAGCAGTGCTCATCTCACCAAGCCCCAGTAAGGAGCCTCGAACGTGTGACCTCCTGGCCTTAATCTTTTGAACATGAGCGACTTTGAGCAGAAATCCCCGCGTGAAATAGCCACTTTATTAGACCACATTGGTATGCGTCTACACTAGGCATATACATTGGTCCCCCCCCCAAAAAAACTCTCCCAAGAAGGACACTCTCTCAGTCAAGACCATTTCACTATGATCTCACCATATTTGACTTTAATTGATACTTTTTGAGAAAGCCTCCCTAAATCTCAACAAAGACCAGGATGTCAAAGTACTGTCAAAGTAAGCTTCCCAATCCAACCAAGCGGTTTTCTGGTGGTTGGCTTCTCCTGAGGGATTATTCCTCCAGAGGTGGACGTTTTTACAACCATAGCTTCAGTCTCTGGAGAGTGTTGCACACCAGTGTCATCACCTATCAAAATTTGAAAATAATACGGCTACAAAAAACGCTTTAGGTAGTTTCGACAATGGACTGGTCTCTCACTGGACACAACACCCATAGCCGAGCGAAAATATCTGCCCCAAGATCACGCAAATGTTCGGACCCTGGTGTGATGCCAGTTGGCATATATAATTTGTTGGCCTCCTAAAGGAGGTTTTCAAACGTTTGCCATGACAACAATGTCCGCGGACTTCGAAAGTGGTCTGTATACATGGATATCGGATATAGTGCAGGTATTATAGAGGAAGGTCTCAATGTTAACTCATTCGCTACAATGTGTCCCTGCACTATTATGAAAAGTGCGGTTGTTAGGGCTGATAGAGGGTTCTGTCTTCAAAACAGTTGCCACCCGACTAAGGCCGTTTGAGCCGTTCCAACTGAGTGGTCCTTGTTCGCGAATATATATATATATATATGCACTATAAATGTACTATACACATAAGTAGGATACTCTGTAGAATTCCTCTTGGGGTAAATTGATGATTTTCGTAGGCATTGCTTAAAAAACCAACTCACAAGCAATAAAAGCAAGAGCTTTTGTTGGTTTAGTTCAAACACAGCCTTCCTCAGGATTTCACGAGAAAGAAGTCGAAATAGACCAGCTGCTCATCGTGAAAAAATAAAAGCCATCAGCTCCCTTCACTAAATTTGAGACGCTAGGCAAAATGTGTCCCGCTTGGAGCAAATTAGATGGATTCGGATGCCTGATTTGGCTCCCCGCTGCACTGGTCATTTACTCCTGCTGGAGCAATACATACTTTACAGACCGATATTATCCCAGTGAGAGAATTGTTCCTAGATATCCAGTCACGTCAGGATAACCATTAGGTATAACGGATATAAAAGAGGCTCGAGAACAGGAGTTAAGAATGTTCAAGGCTGAGACACTAGACCGTGCATATTAGGGGCGTTAAAATTGAAATCTGGTGGGAATTTTTTACGGGTTGCGTCTCTAGCGCCACCCGGCTTTTGATAGAGGGTGCACCTGTAAACATTGTCACCTGCAAGGCAGCGGGAACAATACAGAAAACGGGTGATCAGTGACGCCGACGACCTTTCGATTCACAAAGTAATCTATAAAAGGTAGAGTTAATTTGGCAACCAAGAAGCTACGTGGGATTGTGTTCTACATAGTACAAAAAGAATCCAGCCTACCTCTTCTGGACACCTCCAAAGGGATATTTGGTCCTATCACATGTGCTTGCGGTTGGTTTTTCAAGTTGCTATTGTTGATTAATTAGTCAACCAGTTTTTTCGAATGATTTTCTGTCAAATATATGAGTACAGACATGAGTAAAGACGTGATCAGATCTCAGTCACAAGAGTACCTTTGTTCCTGTTAGGACTCATCAGGTGGGCATAGGGTGATGGATAGCATGGCTCTTTTGTTTAGGACTGTTATTCTCCGAATGACATATCTGCCTAGCACGAATCCAATTTGAGTACAAGCCAGCTTTCATTCTGCTTGCTATTCTATAAAGCTGTCGTGGCCCGTAGGATAGCAAGTCTGCCTATTAACTTAGCATGAGTGAACCCTAGGTCACACTGTATTCCAGCTTTAGGATGACAATTGGTTTATTAGCGAAACACACTTATTGGTATACAAATTTGGTTTTCATGGGAGACCCAGCTGTATCTCTCGTTTATGATGTTCTTCTTATGAGTCGTGTGTTGCAATACTGGCGTATCGTACCATCTGAAACATGAGGCGGCCTGGTGCAGCACATTCAGTTGAATAAGAATATCATAAACGAGAGTTGGGCCGCCAGCAAAAACCAAATTGATATGTAAATGAGGGTATTTTGATAATTTCGTGCAATTTGCGTTCAACTAGAATACCAGAGTGATGATGGGCCCCAAGAAGGACGAAACCGGTCGTGATCTGTCAAAGAGCTTTCAGCAACCCTATGAGTAATGTGTTACATCCATACAATTACTTCATCCTAATAGGTCGTCCACAGACACGTTCAGTGAACTGCATTCCATCAGGACACTGCACCTATAAACAGCGTGCGATTTTCGCTCGCTAAAGGCCTCAACTTAGTTGGAGTCAAAATCTAAAATGAAGTAGGTTAGTGCTGATTGGGAATGCCGCTGGCTCAGATGAACCATGGCTTCCTTTTGGTGGGGGAATTCTGAACTGAAGCAGGTGTGATTACGTCCATCTTGGTATATTATCCGTTTTCTGCGCATCTTCGGTGTTCAAAACCATTATGAGACTGACAATATTACGCAGCCGGGACGGTCAGGTGGAATATGAGTGATTGGTCAGTTCCATCTTGATTACTGTCAGACAGAATGGCGAGTGAACATAAAAATGGTGGGATGCAAGGAATGATCAGAGTAGATTAGCTACACTGTGCAACTGCATAAGCAGGGGGCTCTCTGCTAGACGTTTCAGAGGATCAAACAAAAAATTCGAAGCAGTTTCTTCATAGACAACGGCACATGAAATGTTAGTGAAGCCTTGCCCTGAGTGCTCCCGATAAAGGAGAATGAACTCAACCATAGGAAAAACGTTTATCTCTATTTGAAGCATTCTAGCTCTCTTATCAGGCCAAGTGAGCTACGAGTTGGTCACACTATACATCGTGGGATTCTGCGGAACACTCGGTGAAAGGGTCAATTTCGGAGCCATTTCGGTATTTTCGGTCTAGAATCCAGATTTCAAATTCCTCAAGGTCAACCAAAGCTCTCAGAACTCATACGTAGTGCACATCAAATACCCCGTTGCAACCCAAACTAACTACCGCTTAGAGGTATGGGATTCATGTTAGAAGCTGAGATACCAGTCAGATGAGACCACGTTAAGTTATATCAAACACCAGCTGGTGTGAGATCAACGAAAATTTTACACGAACGACACACACACAATTGGTAGCTGTGAGGCAGTGAATTGTGATAGAAAGTGAGGGTTTTTGATTAGTGAACTTGGATTAGCAATGAAAAGAAACGCATTACACTTGCTTGTTAAAATGACTCAGTTCGAGTGCTGCTGAAGTTAACAGTTTCGGTATTGCTCAAGTAGGATTTTTCTTCCCAAAGACCACTTCACTATCACCAGAAGAAACGACTGTAGCTTCCGATTGAAAACCGGACGTTGTTTGCTCAGTGGGATGCATTCCAACGTACATTTTATGAAATCAGTCAGACACACGTGCTAAGTCACTCATTTACCGAAAGCATATTAGCGATGTGTGTGAACTTTGAACCTAAACGTTCGGAGAGTATTGTTGTTGTATCCGCTTGGTGAGCCACAAATTTGGTTGGAACGCCCAGTGGATTGCATTTTCCGTAGACTGACCAAATCAGTCACAAACCGCACATAAACTTCAGTTCACCATTCATTTCAGTTTCCAGTCAATAAACGGCGTTTTGAAAATCCGTTCGCATTAGATCTAAGTTTCCATTTGCCAGAAGTTTAGCCAAATCCATCCAGCTGTCCGGATTCTTGTAAATGCTCTAAGCAGGCTAATCCAATTTAACCATTGTATTATGAGTAGTTAGAGTTCAACACTCCCGTAATTCTCAGGAAGAGTTACTCCTATGGGGCATTTATAACGGCGTTCTCTGTCAGAAGTTCGAATCCTAATAAACTCGGCTTAACAAAGGTTCGGTATTGAGACTCACAGTAGCGATTTCACCTGCTCAGTCGGACACAGTGTCTTCTCCTCTGATCAACCCCAGATACCCTGTTGCACAAGGATTTCAGTGTAAAGTCAGAATAGCAGTCTCCTCAAGTTTTATCACTGAGTTTGACTGGGGATCTCATTCGATTCCAATTAAAATGTCCAGCATAGTCAACTATATGATCTCGAAGGTAAGACGATTTACTCGCCCTCCCCTGTCTACAAACAGCTGGGGACGTTTGGTAAAATTGTGAACAAAAAAATATTGGGTTAGTGAGCTACCAGTGTTGGACTGAATACATAACTTTTCCGTTTAAGTGGTTCGTTGTCATGTTGTTTAATACACATAAAGACACTGGTATTCCCACCATTCTGAAGTCGAAACACGACCTCACCATTGCAAAGGGTGCCTTTCGGCAGTAACAGAGGACAGCGAATCCACACAGCAAAGTATAAATAGCTCGCGATAATAGTTTGGCTCAAAGTAAAAATTCTGAAAAGCTTCCAAGAATAAAACTTTAGCAGACAGATGTTTTGCTCGTTTCCACCTGTTTGGACAAATACCTTGTCGGAATTTGCGGCTATCTGGGCGGAAAAGTTTAATCTGTTATGTTGTCATCCTGCGTTGATGGCTAAAAACTTTCTTCTTTTGCCACAGAACCTGCCTGGATGATGTGTTTCGGTAGATTTTGGACAGGCCTTTGGATGCGGATGTTTAAAGACAGATATTACAAGGTCACAAAGTGATGTGCACATCTGAAACCAATGTAGATCACTCTCTGGTGCCAATGTGCGGGTCACATTCGGGAAGTCAGTACGTTGCGAATTATCAGAGAACTCATTCACGTAGCGTCTGAAAAAACCTAGGAAACAAGAAATCGGCCTAACGCTAGGACTGGTAGTAGGTCCGAAAGCCAGCGGACTTAAATACGAATATACTTCTAAGCAGCTTTTGTGGATTCGACTTAAATGGAGCCAGCCCAAGAGCGAGACGGGTTTGATGAAACTGACTCGTCGATTTATTAACTCAAGCGAAGAATTGGGCGTTATTCAAAATATTTCAGGGTGCAACACACAGGCCCGAAAGTAGCTTAGAAGCGCCATGATCAAGCTTCTGGAAAACCCGCAAAAAATAAATAAATCGACTGCTGTTCTCAAACGAAGTGAAGAGCTCTAAGCGCATGTGGATCATGGTTACCGAAGGATTCTTAATCAGAAATCGACGGACCATAGTTTTAATATCCTCAGCAGATAGAAGAAAAAACCACTGAAAAGCTTAACAACAAAATCGCGTTTCGGTACTTCTCAACCGGCCAGGAGATGTTGATTTGAGATATTTGGCCCACCCACCACACCTTACGATGACGACGTACTTGGCCGATTTACCTACAGCCGCAGAATTGATGAATTCTACAAAACAGCTACAAAATGGGAGACCAACGTGATTTGGCTGCTTACTCATGGGGCCGTTCAGAC
Organism: Opisthorchis felineus; assembly: GCA_004794785.1. Lineage (NCBI taxonomy): Eukaryota > Metazoa > Platyhelminthes > Trematoda > Opisthorchiida > Opisthorchiidae > Opisthorchis > Opisthorchis felineus. The sequence continues at coordinate 226,061 of SJOL01007465.1, read as the reverse complement.
TAGCAAGACCGATGCTGCATATCGTACGTCACCTGCCATGCACAATATTGAAGACAAAAGAAATCCATATGGTTTCAAGAATCGAACAATAATTTTTCTGTATAAATAGAAAAGAAGTCGACAGAGGAGAGGCAACCAAGGAGCAAATAAGCCTCCTGTGCACACAAGGACAAGATTATACCCCCTACTCTGCTCAGCCGACAAGTGGCTGGCATTCTGGGTCAAAATGTTCTTGAAGATCAGTGTGAATTTCAACGTCTGACAACATGCTGTGGATTCCGTAACCAAAGGATGAGTGGCGCTACGTTTTTTCTAAGCGCGAGTTAATCACATTGCCAATCAACCGTTCGTGGCTGAACGGCTGTGTTCAAACTACCAGCCAAGAGGTCACGGGTTTGAAATTCCTTACAGGAGTTTCGTGAGATGCGTACTGCTGATGATTCCCAATAAGAATGAAGTAGTTGTGCAGTGCTTTTTAGCCTTCCAGAATAACTTGGCTTCATTCACAAGACGAAATTTCAATTGAAAAAATCCCCCAATCTCCTCATACCACCGACAACTTGATTTTCACCGTAAGTTCAGTCCAAGAGGAATATCGTGATAGAAATCAACCGCTCAATGGACTGTTCTTGGACATCACTGAAACCTTCGACTAGATCAACAGAGAAGCACTTTGGATTGTCTTACAAAAGAGTGGCTGTCCGGGCAAGTATTTCAACCTCAGCAAAGTCTTACGCACTCCGGGTGCAAGCTTGCCTAACTGCTTAGGACGATACCGGAATGAAGCAGGACTGTATCTCTGTCCGTCTTTTCCAGTCTCCACTCAACAACCATCAGTAAAGAGGCGTTCTGTCACTGTACACCAAATAATGCTGGTTGGATGGTTACCTGCTTAGTTTGAAGTATTTCCTCGCCAAAGCACCGCTGCTAGAATACGGTATCTGTCTGCGGCTGTTTGCAGATGACCAAGCCTTATTTTCGTATTCTGAACTGGAATTATAAGGACTGACTAAGGCGTCAGCTTCTAACAGTTTGTACTAAGAGTTCAACGCAAAACATTGAGTGCTCAGCTAAATGGTTGCAACATAGTGCGTTGTGCGGATTTTAGCTGTCTCGGCAGGCATTATCCACAGAAGTATCACTTGATAATGAAATAAACGCACGAACTGAAAAAGCCAGTACGGCGTTTGGTCGTCTTGAGGAAGGCATCTGGATCAATCACCACCTGGGCATACAGACCAAAATCGCAGTCTAGCTGGTTGTCCCACCGTCCTCACCACTCTACGGCAGCAAGAACTGGACACCACACCGACAGTATGTTTGAGTTCTTGACCAATTTCATTTGCAGTGTCTCCGAAAAATCCTTCGGATCAGATTATTGGACCTAACCTCAAGGAACAAAAATTTTTCCAGACTTTTGAAGCTAAATGCAATCTGATGCAAAACCATCTCCGCTGTTTAGGCCAGCTGAAAATGACGTTCGAAATCGGGGATGCCTGCAATTCCGCCATTAGGGCTACCTTCGGGAAGGTTTAAAAAAACTATAACTTTCATTTCAGGTCACGGGGCTAGCTGCACTTGAAAGAGCGGTGTGGAAAACAGCTACATACGCAGGTAGAAAGGTTTTGAAACGCAACTCGACGCATCGTAATGCTACGAAACAATCGGCTATTTAGAAGGGGTGGCCTCGACCATGCAGACATGCGCAAAATGCGGACGCACGTGTTTTAGTAGAATAGTCCTTGTGGGTTACCAGTATACTAACAAGCCCACTCGCTTAACGTAACTAGCTTGAGCCGGGGCGAGTTTGTTTCATTTTCCAACGAGCTCCTACCCTATCTTGTCATCCTAGGGATAACAACACCAGTAACTGTATGGTTAGAAAAACCATCGTGAGGTTACCCTTAATTGTATGTTAATGGGTGGTTCCCGGAAACATGCATGCAGCCATATTGGGATCACGCCCAAAACTAGGGGAACTGACGAATCACTCAGGTTGCTTGACTTTGAGCAAATAACTGGTGCCGATGGACACTGTTATTATATCATGCTTAGGCCGGTTGGTGGCTTGCAACAGGCCTCTACACTTTTGCCCGCCAACCTCACCTTTCCAAGCCCAAAACAGCGCCAAGGACCTGAATGAAACACCAATTTCGGACCCGAGAAAACCGTCTTTGGATCTCCGAGTATGCGCGGGTGTTCAGCGGTTTGACCAGCGTCGACCAACTAGCCACCCACCAAAAATCCCATCTCACTCTCAAACATGGAGCGTGGAACATCTTGCACGCCTCGATCGCTTTGGGATTCGCCTGTGTTGGAATACGTAGAGTTACTTTTCTTCCACCAAGCTGAAAATTTGATTCGTACGTAAAAAAAACATGTTTCACGCATTCAAAATGTCTTACGGTATTCTGTGTTGATCACTCTTTTTCCGTGCACGTGTGTTGCCTTATGGTGATCAAACACGTGCTTCATGAGTATCCGTTTTGTTGATTACAATGAATTATTGCAGTGATGTGGTGGTGGTCCCGGCATGAAATGCGACATCTGTTTCGATCACCAGCTGAGCTAGCACTAATTCATTGGATGACATGAAACGGCTGTTAGGTTTCTCTACTTGAGCCTACAGGCAGATAAACAGCGTTGTGTCATGAGTGTGACGACTGGAAAATGCAATGTTGCGGCTCACGTTAAGCTACAGTAGTTTATCGGTGATTTGGCGGTTCACTAGAAGTTGACAGTTTATCGACTGCCAATGTCCAAATACCGCACACCACGTGGTCGTCAAAAAGCCAACTGAACTTGATCAGTCACGTCACTATGTTTTAGGTTCAGATAAAACAAACATAAACGACGCGGTTCTGCTCTCACAAAGCTGTTGAAAACGGGTATCGAAGTCCGGCGGGGATGTTGCCCCAAGCTCAGATAGTCATAACTAGGCCTATGGGAACCGGGTTTACCTTGTGTATCATTCTGTGATATTCCCCGATAGGGGAAAACACCGTACCTAGTTTCGTAACAGTTTCTACCTAAACAAAAGGTATGATTCAACAACTACTCTCATTTACATACAAATTTGTTTTTTCTGAGAGACTCAACTTATTCTAGCCGAATCTCTCATTTGCATCGCCCTAACTGATGAGCCCCAGAAAGAACGAAACCGGTCGTGGGCTGTCGAAGGGCCTTCAGCAACCCTATGAGCAGAGTGTTAGTTCTGGGCAAAGAAAGTTGATCTTAAGATGGTCAAAACAGAAATTTGACAAAAGCGGTCATTGTGAACGGAATGACTCTGCAGAGCAGACACTGAATTTGTCTCAGTGTAACAGTAGAATCACGGCAGTTTTTTGCTCCGAATTCTTCGCCGTGGCAACGAACGTCCGTCACCAGATATTCGCTGGTTCAATGATCCGTCGAATAGCAGATACGAGCACAGTGGATCTACTGCTCTGGACTCTTTGAATCGCCTCTCAAAAAGCCACCCACATCTGTATTTTTAAATCTGAGCTTTGAATAGGGAAAAGTTGTGTACAGATTGGAATGTTCCAATAAACACTCATCAGCCGGACATGAATAGCCAAACCTAGTGCATTTATGTCAGTCTGGAGCACTGATTATCGATTTTAACGTGACTGACGTCAACTCGTTATTTCGATTGGAGTTTCTTTGTGTTTGCGTTACTCGCATGTGAAATAGAACTGAATCCGCCACAGCTCCCGTGAGAGTCAATTAAGCCCAGTGTTCGTTCCGAAAAAAAACACACTGAAAAATGAAACGATTCACATTTTTTTTACCAGCTTTACTAGAATGCAAGCGTTGCACAGAAATTCGTAATATGAAGGTAACAGTCTATTTCGAGATTGGGGAGGAAGTTTGAGAGGCATCTGGTAAAGAAACAGCACAGCAGAATAAGACAACGATTAAAAACCACCATCTGAGGACCAGAAGATATCAAGATAACCAAAGTTCCATTATTCGTAGAGGCCACCGTGTTAAATAAAGACTGGTCGTCATCCTCTTTGGATAAAATTTAGAGACCTAGGTGCCTTTCTAGGAGACATTCACACTTAATCTTTGATTTCATAAAAGAAACTGGGTAGCGGTTGACCACTGGAGAATTTTGTCATGGCCTTCTTTACCAGAGTGGTGTAAGCCCCCTCGATAAGAGACAAGACAAGCACTTTTAGAGACAGACCGTGAAGAAATGGCTGCACAGGTTCACCTCTTGGAAGGGTCTATACATTGTTGTATAAATCGAACTGGGTTTGAAATATGAGCAAAGGGGTATTGCTTGTCAGATGAAAGATAGTAAATGAATCAGTCAAGTGGCTGTGAGAAGCCGAACACGTGCCTCATGACTACTGGAGAAAACGTTTACGTTTATTTCAAAGGCTTTTCATCAGCTTACCCGTTTGGTTAACATTCGTCTATTCTCTAGACAGAGAGAGAGAGAGAGGAAGACAGAGAGTAGAAATGATCAACAGGAGCAAGTTTTGGTGAGATTAACTAAGTAGGAACTAGAGTTATTGATTTACAGACCAAGCATTCTAGATATCAAATCTAGGTTAATCCAGGTAGGGAATTACGTTTACGTTATGATGTAACATATTATACTCCCAGTGGGTTCTGTTAACAAGCGAAAGCACTGTTACACCAACATATTTGGAAATAAAATATATATACCAGTCATTTTCAGGCAAATTTTCTTCCACAGGTTAACCTTATCACCGTAAATTTACTCACCTGACACACTTCGTGGGAATCTGCCGATCCAGCAGACGAAGTTATCTTCTCTAGCAATTTAGGGGCCATGTACTCACACTGAATTGTAGAAAACAAGGGAAAGAACATTTGAAATTTCCTCGGGTCTATGAACTGAGACTATCGATGATTGACCGCTCAATGGGAAAAGGCTGTGTGTGTGTGCCCTGAAAACCGCTGGCCAAACTCACTCACCAGTGTTTTAAGGGGTCCGACAAACGAACAAAACATGGGCGCCATTAGCTGGGGAATGGAAGTCTCGCTCAAGAAATCGAGTCCACTCGATGTGCTTCCAATCACATTCTTACAGGTGTTACATTCTAAAAGATTCGAAAACAAGTTGAGCCTCAATGTTAATAACACGAATCGCAGGTCACATTTTTCTCTCAGTCTTGAGTGACAGCAACACTATGCGACAAAAATACAAGCTAATCTGCCAATAATGCGTTGACGTCAATTGCGTACAGGTCGGTGTTCAAAGTCGAACATAAGGTTGAAGAGAAACTCGAGACTACACCAATATGATGATCCTCAAGTAGGGCGAAACCTAACTAGTGGTGTTGAGTTTAGAAAAGTTCATTTTACTTCTTGGCAAACCAAAATAACCAATTCACGAAAGATGTTCAGTAAGTTGGTGACTCACGTTCCCTCCGACGGATTCGTATCTTCACAACCGGAGGTGAAGTAACCAAAAGGAGATTTCAGTTTTATTTTGACAAAACAATTTCTGTTTCTTTCTCTAATACACCGAAAGTGATGGTCACTTACAAGTTCCATTTCATCCCGGAGATGGGAGTTTACCCCAACAAGAAGTGTCACGAACAGGAAAAGAGATGTGATAGACGACAACATCTCTAGTGTTGTGCAACACTTTAGACACAAATGCCGTCTTCACGGTTACCGTACTTTATATCATTTCCAAGTCTTCAGTTTCCAGCTGTTTGATTGGCTTACACTGAGTCTAAGCTGTAGAACAACGGTTTAGCTACCTGGCTTCATTCTAATACTACTGGACCGCACTTGCGGTCGCTTAGCACCGAGAGTGGTTGAGATACGAAATGAGATTTTTGATGGGCGACTGCTCTACATCTAGAATAACTGAGTACTTCAGAATACCATTGTAATCAAAATCCTCCGAATGACCAAGAAGCAGTGACCGAATTTAATACCTGGATGATGAGCAGAGTTGCTGTCCAAAATGGACTTGAAATTTTTTGGGCATAGAATGCCAGAGAAGCATGAGAAAGTCCACAAATAGAAAAAAACAAGAAGTGCGTTAAAAAAAGCCTGTATTTGGCATTCAACACTTGTGGAAACATTGGTCGAATTGAGGAAACCAGTGCCAGGGCTATTCTATTCAGGCAATTTTCCCGGCACTTGAAATCGTCAAGCTTTGATAATTCACAGGCGACGGGGTTTGCACACCTACACGATGAGGAATTTGTGTAAAAGTAACTAGTTGTTTTGAACGCATTTGAACAATAACAATACTCGGCAATCCGGTTGCATTCAGCCGACTTCCATATGATATTACTAAAGGCAAGGTGGAATAAATAGCCACCTTAAAATACTCTGTGACCACTGATGTATCAAATGTGCATCTGAAAAAAGCATATGCTTTTTTCTAGCAGCTTTACAGTATTTTAGGATCTACACAAAGTTGCACTGTATGAAGAACACAGGGCTCCGTCAAGCGGTGAAACTCCGCATTACTTTATCCTTTTATCTGACAGATATCACTTTGTTAGTTCACTTGGGATAGAAAAGTATTCAGCAGTTTTGTGCCGTGAATCAACGGCAATTAGTGGTTATTTTTCCCATTTGTTTGACTACTCATAACTAGCATGACATACGCATATTTAGTATCACGCTGCTTTGCCTCCCTGCCGCTCGTCTCCTGCTTCTTTGCTCCTGCCGAGAATTATTCGCCGCTTTGTGTCAACTCTGCCTATTTTCTAGTGACTGCTCCGACGGAAAAGTTGGTTGTCCGGGGGGCGAACTCGGGACCCCTAAGATGGCGGACGGGTGTGCTATCCGCTGCGCTAACTAGGTCTCCCCAAGGGCCATATTTTTGTGTTACTCCTGTATTGCATCTCACCTGATAGTGCTTGTTTGGATTTTGCTCTAAATGGGCCTAAGCGCACATTTCGGTTTGACACGAGTCACGTGCTACTTCGTCACGTTGCAGCTGAAGACTGCAGGTATACTTGGTTTGTGCCAACTTCACCCCATACCCGTTTCTAGGCAGCTTTCGTTACCTCCCTAACGTAGTGACTATCTTCTGTGCCATTATCTCTGCATACGGTCTATTTACACTGTCGGACTGCCCGTATTCGTAAGTTCGTATATCATTTGGTGCTTACTCACCATTATTTCCAGTAAACCCTGTTGCCTCACTACCCCGTTTTCTGCTACTGTCTATTGCGCTATTGTTGATTGTACGTTCTGCCCAGTTCATGATATTTACTAACCTATTTGTTCATAGAACCAGTTCTCAATACAACATCTATTGCCCTCATCCATCTGTTCCTACTGCCTATTGAATACGAACTGCGTGTAGCCCGATAGCTCCAATCGACCTGTAGGATCATTATTCGTCCGGATTTTGCACTCCGGTTAACCCGTAGAGTTAGTTTTGCGAGGGAATCATTTTCCCCCTGTTTGAACTGTGTTTCACCAATTAACTCATTCATTGTTCCTTATCAACCCCTTGTTCTAAATTACTGCTGTTTTTTGACAGAGTGGGGATGTTTAAGAAGTTTAATGGAGGTTTCACCCGGCAAGTGAATCAATTTACAGAGAGAAAGCTGAGTGGTACTGTACAGCTGTTTCACCTCTGTTGGGATCGAACCAGCGACCTCCTGGCTAGTAGTTTGAACATCTAACAGTTCGGCCACGGGCAGCTGAACAGTAATGTGATTAACCCACATTTAGACTGTGCATAGTACCACTTATCTTTTAACCGTGAAATCCACATCTCATGGGCACTTGATTGATTAGCTCCCCGAGTGACAAATTCTGACTTTTATTGTCGGTTCCCAAAAAATCCTCAAAACGTTTTTTCTCATTCACACCTAGTGCAAGTCTTACAATGCTGATTGCATAAACTTGTTAGGTCACGTGTTCATGACGTAATTATACAGTTTCACCACTCCTCTAGGATCCTTTGTCTGTTTGCAACATCATCATCATTGTCAGCTGTGAGAACCGCGTACTTGTCGTACAGTGGTTGTAGCTGCCACAGTTTCGTTCACCGATGGTTTGGGGAGGTGGGTTAGGTAGCTGCGCATTGGAGGCGGGAGCTGCTAAATTGGTGCGTAAATACGGCACTGTCAGTGGACTGTCAAGTGGGGGAATTGGGAGCTATGCATTGAACGCAATAGCTTGGATGCACGAGCGTCATTGAGGGCGCGACTGGGCCATGTCTGACAACGTCTCTACCACTGATGTGGCCCGTCTCGGGGTCCCCATCCAGGAAGACGACAATGACCAGCGTAGCTAAGTTTGCTGGTACTTCGAGCCGATGTACACAGTTATATCGCAATATTCGAGGGATAGGGACATAACAAAGTGAGTCGGTAAACGCATAAGATTTCAAACATATTGGAAACATAACTACAAACGGGTACTCAGTCGGACTACACTAACGGGGTACTGGGAAATTACTTAGTTCTAGTCGGTTCTCCGATTTTATAGAGACACGAGGCTGTCGTTTCTAAGTGGGAACCGTCAGGTATGTATATCTGGATCTAACAATGTTCGGGAATTCATAGCGTTCAGTCCGTCTTACAGATGAAATACACGGTTGTACAGAAATGAACTAAAACAATAGGTTCCGATGTAACAGAGGCAATACTTCACATGGGTTTCAGTGAAGATTATATGGTTACATGTGGAGATTAATCCAACGATGTTGCGTGGTCTTTGGAATGCTACTGTTCAGTCAAAAGACAGCACACAAAGCATATTCTTCGACGTAGTTATTGAAGCAACTTGGAGTGGCCTGAGGAATCACTCACACCCTATTTAACTGAGCCCAGACAAACCACAAAGAAACACAAAAGAGAAGTTATACACACGTTGATCAGCTCGCCATCAAATGCGTTCTCTCCAGATGCAGACAAGAATTCTCGCGTTTGTTAGCCAAAGGCTTGCACGATTTTGTACTCTTCATGGCAGCACTGGGAAACAAAACTACCTTCGAAGTCAGATCCAATGGCCTAGAACAAGAATTTGGAGCAAGCTGATTATCCCGCGGCAAATTCAAAAAGGTGAATGTTAAAGAAGATCCAAAACGTAAATGTAATGCTGAACAGGATGAACAGTACAGGTTAGTTAGAAGGAGCGTTCTCACAATGCTGCGCCGTACTGACCGTCAGTTATCGTGACTGTTTTCAATTCATTTTATCAGCTATAAACCGTGTACCATTGGCACATTGGCTCCAGCTGCTATAGTTTCGATCACCGGATACGGAAGTATGTGGACATGTAGCCAAGCCTTGAAGGCGATTGCATATTTGGTTAGTTCTGGAACTGGGTAGCCACGCATTGGAGGCGTGGTATTCGGGAAAACCCTATCAGCCTCATTTTATACCAGTCTTAATTTGAGTCTGGTAGCTATAATTTCGCACAGATGTGATCCTGATCACTTCACTTCCATTTGAACCCAACCTAAGGGTACTTTTGATTTCCGATACTTTGCGTTTGATTTTATTCAACTCTGACCTCCAGTATCAGTGAACCTTTGGTGACGTCTGGTGGTGGAGCATTTGTGAAGCGAAGACATCACCAGTCAGTTATCATTATCATTCCCACATATAACATGCGGATTGTTTTGAACGAAACTGAAATTTCCAAGCAGATGAATCTTTAGGTTAAATATGTTCATGGCAGACTAGGACCTACTGCATTACAAATGAAGGTTCAGTAATGAACGCAACATATTTGACGGATGTCCTCTACGTGCTGTAGATATTTAGGGACAGACGGAAATTTCTCCCTGAAACTTTGGATATGGGACAGGGAAGCAACGATAAAAAGTATGCTTTGTTGAGGTGTCGTTCAATAAATCACTCGGTGATGTTATTATCCCTTGTTTCAAAATAGCAATTCCGTTATTCATCATTCGTTAATTCACTGCAAGGCGATGGGATAGGATTCAGAGCTGATGGGAACTGCGTCAGCATTTTGAGTGTCCCATCCACTCAAAATCCTTCCGAGGTGTGCATCATCATCATCATCATTGTCAGCTGTAAGAACCGCGTACTTGTCGTACAGTGGTTGTAGCTGCCACAGTTTCGTTCACCGATGATTTGGAGAGTTGGGGTAGGTAGCTGCGCATTGGAGGCGGGAGCTGCTGATGCGGAACAATATACCCCCAAATACCAGATTTCTGCATCTCTCCAAATTTTATTCCCAATCAATGAAGCGATTTGCAGAACTCGAGGTCCACCAGTTTGAACCCAGAACGACCACTAGTTCGCCTTGACATTGGCGTCCACTATGAATACACTATGAATGCAGGAGTCCATTCTCAGCTTGTCGTGTCTTCGAACACTAATGCAGTGTGAGCCTTCGAGTGGGCAGCTACATTTGTTCAGATGACTCGAAAAAGCAATAAAAGGGAGAAGTGGATGTGTTCGTTATCACCAGCGGTTACAAACGGCGATTATTTTGTTCAGCAATCCCCATTTGTGAGTAATTTGTTTACCGACGGAAGAACAATTATGGAGATGTGTGGATCGTTTGCAGTAGTCGAGTGAGTCACTCTACCAATTTTCTCAACAAAAATATGAGAAGCGTTTCATACTATAAGAATACAGCGTCGTCATCTCCTAGGGTATACCCCCCACACACACTGGTTCATTAATCTATTTATCTGTTCATTTGATACGGGTATGAAGAGGATAGTGGTATACATTGAAAACGATTGTCCGAACCATCGGAACGAAAATTAATCGCAAACTGGTATCTGATGGTAAGTAGAAAAGCATTTGACGTGTTCATCTTCATACACTGGAGTTTCTGGAGGCATGATTACTTTTTGAGTGTGGATGAAAAACTGTCACCTCAAGCAGGTGCGAAAACTGTATGTGTAGTATGTACTCAATCTTTGCTGAGTGCCCATAAAATCGAGCTCAAAAATGCTCACTCCCAGGCTGATGGCTATTTCACTGAGACTGCTGGGTCGTCTTTGAAATAAGGAACATGACAAGACGGTAGTTGATTTTTGTCAATCTTTAGCAGATAAGTACTCTTCTAGACAGAGTGCTTAGTGTGGCCTTAATGGGAGCCCCTTAGTTATCACGCGTACGAACACCAGTGACAAAAATTCAGCGGAACATAACCACTATAATAGCGTGTTATTTTAGAGCGAATCCAACTGACACTACCTGGTGAAATACCAGAAAAGTGATCTTACATTGCCGACACCACGCTGCGAAGTCGTCTTTGTAGAAAAACCAAGGGTGTTTGGCTTTTTTCCTACTGTAAAACGTGTTCAAATCGTTGGCCATACGCTTCGATCAAATTTTTCTGGGTGTACATTTCGTCCAAGATTACTACCTCCCCGGGAGAATTTGCTTTACGTGGCTATGCCCAATGATTGGATCTGGTGTTGAGACTCAGCGGGTTTGACCACGAAGCGTCTGTGGAAAAAGTCGATCATTGAGCTCTGCTCGTATAACATTCGATTCAGTAGTAAACGGACTTGAATTCGTGGTGGTGAGAAGTCGTCACTCGAGGAGCCACTCAACACACGAGACCACGTGATGTGGGTCCCGTAGTTGAAGGAGGAGTGGTGCCACATCCTGCTAATTGCGAGCTGATCACTGCTAATCAGCCGCTCGTGGCTGAATGGTTAAGTGTTCAAACGACTAGCCGGGAGGCCGCAGGAGTTTCGTAAGATGCGCACTGCTGATGATTCCCAGTGAGGATGAAACAGCTCTACAGTGGTTCTTGGTTTCACTTGCTAGGCAAAATCTCCATTAGACAAACATGTTATCAAAAGCATAATACATCGTACTTCAGGATGATAAAACAAGCCCTGAATCTTGTGAATACCGCTGCCTCAAGAGTGCAAAATACGAGACAGAAGACACTGGTTTGACGTTCCAGCAATGTAAATATATTTGGCTTTCCTTTCTATCCATAGGTTCAAGGTTGTCGTAGTTAGATGCAGCACAAATTTTTGTTTGTAAGAGTCACAGAAAGTTGTTTTTTTTTGAGCGGCATAATCATTCGCATTTTTTGTAGTGCGGGCGTATACACTCTCCTAATTCCTGGAGAATAGTGCCTGAAAAATAGGGAACAATTGGGGGCAACTACATTTAAAAAAAAACTGCTCGGGCACCACTTTTACGGCACTCGAGCTGGGAATATGAGAAAGCTTGTGATAAGCATGGTAATGTATTAAAATATTGGTAGTTTGGTTACCCTGATAGGCTTCTGATCAGGTTGCAGATAGTCTGTCCGTTGATCTTGGCAATTAGCGTGCCATTGTAAAGAAATTCAATGAAGTTTCTTTTGTTTAAGTTTTAATTAGTATGCAAGTAAGTAAGTAAGTAAGTACGTAAGTAAGTGAGTAAGTGAGTGAGTAAGTAAGTAAGTGAGTGAGTAAATAAGTAAGTAAGTAAGTATGTATGTATGTATGTATGTAAGTAGGTGTATATGTATGTATGTGTGTATGTTTGTATGTATGTATGTATGTATGTCTTAAGTAGTATGAGACAATCACTCGAAATCCGCAGACAGCCACTGGTGGTTTCGCATTGTCTGGGACTGCGCCTATCTGATGGGCCTCAAAGGATGAAACAAGTAGTGGGCTGTCTGCGGATATTGATCGGTCGTCCCATACTACTTTATTCGAGACGTAAGCGGCAATTACAACCGAAATTCTGTCAGCAATTCCAACAGTTCAAGATCATATTCAAGTTGCCAAGCGAAAGATTCAGGGCAACCTTAAGATAGTATAAAATAAAGTGAGAAAGCTTGAAAAATGAGAGACGTACTGTCAGGAAGGTCGGATTCCTGAAGATTATCCCAGCATATCTGAAACCTACTGAGACCCTCAACTGCACTAAACGCCGATGAGACAGCTCTGGATCACAGTCAAACAGTGTGAGACAGCTTTGGATCAAAGTCAGATAGTGCAAGACAAGCTTGGATCAAGGTCAAACAGCACCCCCTGAATATGTAGCGCGAGACGGCTCTGGTTCAAGGTCAGACAGTGCCCCTCAATAAAATGGAGTGAGGCCGTCGTACTCTCGCACTCGCACTCGTTTGTTCGCTTATCGGCGAGTCTTTTTTCCTGGCAGTAGGCGCTGGAACGGGGACAGCAGTCAGATATAACACGTACCTAGGCTGGCACAAGTAGGGGCAGCATTTATGGAATAGAAAGAGGCTCCTAATGCGCACCAGCCAGGGGATTTTGCTACCGGAAGCCAGATTGTCCACCTGGATCTCGTGCTCGAGTTTTATAAATTCAGCGAACGTGTGATGAGGGAAGATCAGGATGGGCGAAGCGAGCAACGTGCTTGTCCATTAGCAATAAAAAGAAAGAAAGACGTCTGATTGGCGGACGCAGAGTAGCGAATGGGAATGTGGCGCACTATTTTTCGCTTCTTTGTTCGAATGACTGGCCTGCGGTACTCTGAGATTCACGATTGAGTGATTACTACTTGGTGAAATAACGGGGCCAGGAGGTAATACAGAGTAAGAAAACCCTCCTCGTGGTACTGCTTATCCATACTAATGAATGCTGTGAATAAAGCGACTAGGCTGATGAAACCTCGCGACAGCCGACTTACCACGTCGTCGTAATCCTGGCTGGGATAGTGAACGATCGTGGTCCTTGACCAATACACTCAGCTCAAAGGCTTGAACATATAGCAGTTGACATTCGAAAAAATTGAACAGAGTAGCCAAGCTTCTAACACACGACTATCTACTCAATTTGTTGAACAAGGAGACAGTGTTTATCAGACACCCAATTGGTTATGATCTTCACAGAATAGATTCGACAGGGGCATAGTCCAGTATGGCTCAGAGGGTTACTGAACAGCGTAGGCCTTTACAATGGGACAACATCCAACCAGTCTGTGGCGGTAAATTAAACTAAGCTTGGTTAACGAATCCAACCCCTTGTTGCTATTGTTTTGGACGGGTCCTTAAGTGGAGTGAAGAAATTCATAGCTGAAAGTGCATAATTCACCACCGTGTTCGGAAGTTCACAGCAATGAATTATTAATTTGATTGAGTACAATTCCAGATTTCTGAAAACACTGACACTTAGGTTCAGATTTGAATGAGTCATAAACGTAATTGGATAGCTGCATCATGCTAATGGAATTTCCGGTATCAACATCAAATCAGGCCTGCTACTGGTTGTCCTATTGAGGGAAACCTTTGTACTATGCACCACAGTGGCAAAGCCAATGATATCAAACCTGTTTACATTTTTCATTTCAAGGACCTAAATGGAATTAGCACAGACTCAAGCACTAGACGTCTGTTCACAACCCTTGGGGGGCGCTATCTTTTGCCCGTCGTCACCCATTTCGTCCTGCTTCTAATCCAGCATACTTTAAATTAGACAACATAATGTTAGATAATATTCGTGAACTTGATATGCACTATCCCTTTACCGGTAAGTTTCGCCAAGGGACCATTCCCTTGTTGGCCAAAGTAGAGCTCTACAAATTTGCCGTCAGTCCCACCTTGAAATATTGCCCAATTATCCCGAATGCGGTTGAAGGCCTTTGGCAGTCTGCATAAAAACCCAACTTGGCACAGACTTACCTCCTATTCTATCGGCCACGAAATACCAAGCGCAAGCTCGATCTGCTTCTGCTATGTCGACTGAGCTCATGTCTGGTTCTTTTCCTCTATCGCTCATCGTAAACACTTCACTGCTTCTCCTAACTTATCATTTTATTTTGACGTCATATGTAATATGCGTAACTGTTCTCTTATCGCCCCAGTACTTCGGTCGCGCGACTCCCTGTGGCCGCAGCTTTCTCCACTCGGTAAGCGCTCACCCCAGAATGAATTCATCGATGGAATTAGGTCTTGCAATAACCTCAGCACATTCAAATGCCTGCTAAAACGCCAGCTAGACAGAGTAACTTCACTTTCGCTCACAAACTCCGCCCTTGTGAAGCATCTCACTCCTGTTTTTTTCTAGTTACCAAATTGATGCACAAATTTTCTCTACATTGCCACCGGAATCGTCAGATGGACTGGCACCTTTCGATTGCCCCTATTCTCTTCAAAAGCACCATTGACCCTGATAACCAATGACTTAATAATGAATGCACATCCCATGGTCCATCCCCTCTCCGCCCGTTGGTTCCCAATAAGACAACAGTTACCGATTTCCGTGCACAGGGTGGAACCAGTGCCAAACATGGACAACTTTCCAACTACTCGTTCAAACCATAGATGGTAGCATGATTGTACTTCCGATGGATACTGACTTGGTTGGACTCCCAACTAATTCACCACACTTGAACCACCTGCGCTTATTTACGTTCAGAGTGCCCATTGAATGCGACGAATACCTTCAAATACTACGACCTTCTGAACCAACAGCAATTACGTCCCACGTTGAATTTTCGGATTCTTCGCCCAGAGTGAAATTATGCAATTAGTTCGAATTTGGCTCAGGTGATCGCACAGTTCAGACCCGCAAGTTACATGCGGTATCAGTAATACTCGTTGTCTGATCCCAATTCTTTCTTGACTGCCCGAACCATATGCCTCAAAATCTCCTTATAAGTTAATTGATATGTAACTCCTGTTAGAAGCTCGAACCCTTCCGCCCTTCCCATGACACCCAACGAACAGTGAGAACAAGTTCTACTTGTAGTTTTTTTTACTTGCTCGAACTCCGGCCAATCAAAAGAGAATATTAACACTGTGAAATCGGGAACAAAAGATGCGGGTTCATTTTTCCAAAGAATTCGGTGCAACAGAATCAATTCTTTGTAGAAAATGTAGGCGACATCTTGACAAGTGTGATTTGCTTACCGGTGAATTTACGATCAGCACATCCCCATACTCTGGTGAAAAAAGCACAGAGAGAAGAAAGGTTGTGTCATTAGAAAGAAAGACAGTCTCACACCCTCGTTTTGATGAGAGGTGAGCGACTATGCAAATCAAAGGCTCAGAGAATCTGTACTGCTGAAAAATGTATTTTGAAGAAAAAAAATTCACTTGATTTGAAGTGCACATAACAAACAAAAGTTATCCCAGACCAATGTATTCTTCTCACTTTGCACGAAGATCCAGGGTTCAGCTTGGCACCGTAACTTGTTAAGGTGCCCATCAATGCTGGCGCTACAGCGGCGCACTACAAAAGGTGACAAAAATTGTAGTGTTAGTAGATTAACCAGACTTCTGCCCCATCAAAACCGTAATCAGGTGATAGAATTTACGTAATCTCTAGTTAAAATTGTTTGAATGATTTCACGACGATTGTGGTTGGTCACATTAGTGGTTTATATTGGCTAACAAAGGTTACGTGGTTTCACTCACTGGTGCCGCAGCCGGTCCGGCAAAGAGGCAACCTGCACCTGTCAGTATACTGGAGATGCCACCATACGAACCCACTTTGAAGATGGAAGCAATGCCTCCAAGAAATCCACCGCAGATGGAACACACTAAAAAAGGTAGGAGAAGAGTGGAAGTGGATTATTTGAACGAGATTTTTACCCAGTACGACTTGCATTCTGATCGAGTTGGTTACTTACATACACCTCTTCGCGCTCGCATCTGTGAGACACAAAGTTAAACAGATTTAATGCTATGCTAACGAGTAAAACTCTAACAAGTGGCAAAATGCACCCACTTGCAAAGTAGTCTGTTATTTCAGAAATAACTGTAATAACTTGTTCAGTGTTGACTCACAAGCTTCCGCAAATCATTGTTCACCGCATAGACACCACATAGTGATTGGGCAAATAACACGATGGACACCACCAACTTTAGGTTCATCTTGCGACGCGTGTCCACATTGTTCCTGCATATGTATGTAGACATAAATGAGAATCCCACGAAGGATTGGGCTACAGATTCGTCGAATCCGATTTGTCAGCTAAATGACGAATCATAACCAACTAAAGAGATACAGTCGCAGCCATCCGGAACTGCCAAGCGGAGGGAGGTATCCAGTTGGTTTGCTGGTCGCTAGCCCGTCAAGCAACCAATGGTGTTTTTTGAAGGGAAAATTGGACATTGATTGGTTAACGTTGCAAGCGAATGTCTGATCAGCGGAACGACTCCAAATCTTTTGAATTTTTGAGTTGACTCCTTGAACGATTGCATTTTTAGCAAGGGTACTAAATTCAACCATATACTTTTTAAGCACGTTTCACTCAGTGAAGAAAATGTAGAGTTCGACTTTTTACCGATATTGTGTGAGGTCATCTAATTTTACGGCCATCCGACCATAGATTTCAGGCACTTAGTCGCAGGGTTTCTTTCAGTCATACGTTTTGCTTGAACGCTACGCTGTGCTTATAAGTTACTGCCTGACTGAAATGAATATACTTTTTAGGATTTTTCGAGACGAAACTGTGGTGCTATTTACAAGGAGCTGGATCACTGCCAACCAACCTTTCAGATCTCTATCGACTGACCTGATCTTATTTTAAATAATTAGGAAGACACCGTGTGTCTCAGCCCTTGCTGATCACATAAAAAAACAACGCTGGTTCAGCCGCAACTCTTAGCTGCCACGCTACTTGATGGAGGCGCGAGGGCTAAGATACTGCCAGGTTGCCCAAACCTAGACAGGAGCAGTCGAGATGCCGGAGTTGGGTTCGAAACATGGACCTCCCTGTAAGTAATTTGCTCTTTGACCACTGAGCTGTCTCGAACTCTGGCCAAGCAGACAGATTTTTACGCTGGGAAAATACACATTCGTAGATGATAAATTCATTCTCTCAGTAATCAACAGTGCCTAAGGAAGAAATGCTTCTATTTTACGATGCATTTCTATATGCAGAAGGTTGAACCAGCTTGCCTAAACCATGTTTTCGTAGCTTGCCGGGCTGTTACTAGACGCACATCGCAAGGTCAAACTGGTGGGCCACCCGTGGTAGACATCCAAATGAATTGCAATCTCCACGAAAGTCACTGTGTTCCAGATCAGTGAATTTCGGCCTGGAGAAACTGTACAAAACATTGTTTATTGATGGATATCCTGATGTTATCACACGTGTGGCGATGCAACTGAACTGAGATTCTATCACAAGGTAGACAGGTAAAACGCAGAGATATACAACACTGCTTGCTAAAACGCAGCCTAATGATTCCATTTCGATCACACTTTTTGGGGGAACTCGCTGCAAATTCTTTCGACAGCATGCTACCCTTCCGATGGCAAGAAAGCACCGGCTACTACACTTTGCGGTAGATGGAATATAACCAGTCTCCCTTGGTCACTAGAAAATAGCTTCGGAATTTCAGGAAATCTTGTGTGTTGAATGTAGATTTCGTGTAGTAAGTGAAGCAAATCTATGCTGAAAAGCATTGTGCAGCTGTTTCAACTTCACTCACGAAACCCCAAGGGGTCTGTAACCGGCAACCTCCCGACCACGAGTGGCTAGTAAGCAGTTTGATTAACTTGAAATTGACAGGATGTAGCGCCACTTATTACGGAATCCACGCCACGTATTCACGTGTTGACTGGCTCAGAGGGAAGTTTCACTCGTCGTGTGCAGTTATTCTTCCTCGGGCTTCTCTCACAGGACGAAATCTCAGTCGAAAATTACCAGATCTCCTGACGCTACCACCAATCTATAAGTAGCCCAGAGGAAGAATATTTTCACAAGGTTAGTGAAACTTCCATCTAAGTTGTCACTGAAGAAGCCAGTCAACACGTGTGATCACGTGATTTGTGACTGAAGTGTGAGTGGCGTTATATTCTGCGAGTTCAGCGGCTACACAGTATTAGGACGATCGAAAAGTACACGCACAGATAACGACGCGTCGCAAAGGTCATCATCAGCCACCGCACGATCCGGATGGCAGGTGCGTGGGTGATGCGCACCAAACATGGCTTAGCAACATGTGATCGGCGGAGCGGGTTTGAAAATGGTCAAGCCAGGGATGCCGCCATTGACTGGACAAGAACGAACAAGCAAGTGACGATATTTGGCCACTCCCATGTATTTGCTCACTAGCTCTGTATGTCCAACTGACCACGCAACCGTGTTTTTACCCTTCTGTCTTCTTATCACGTAGTCTGGCGGGCCCAATTCAGGCGTAACCGATGGGCGTTCTCACGATACAACGCACACTAAACGTATGCGCACCATGGCTCTCTTTTTTGGTGCTGCTAACTTGAAGTCCCTGTCGGCGAATCAGATAAGCCCCACCAAAAAATTAACCCCCGCCACCCAAAAAAGATTAGAAAAAAGAGGATAAGAAATTTGTACTTTTAGTTTTTATTGAAGAGGGTGAAATTGGGACATGTCATTAGTAATTTGCATTTCGGTACCTTTGCCTCCAAACGAACTCACACAAGTAGCCGCCAGGCGCAAACTTCGCGAAGAAAGTTCTTCCAGTCAACAGCGGTCGTGTGGCTTAAAGGTAATTCCTCTGAGCAGAATTTGATTTTTGCCAAATTTTTGGACCAGCAATAAATGACTAGAATTACTGTCCAAAACTCCATCCTAGACCGCTCCAGCCAAGTTCCCTTTCGAAGACCGATTTTTTGCCGACACTGTCGGGCATTATACCTCCACGTGTTAGAAACAGTTGAAAGTGTCATTTGGTGGCCATTGTTGCATAAACGTTGCTGATGGATCACTCCGTTGCTTTGCGAAAAACGTATTGCCGTCTCCTTGTCATGAACGAGAGTTGAAAGCGTCAAAAAGTTCATTTGAGGTTTTACGTCTGAACGGAGAAAATTTTTGCACAAAATGAGCCTAGATGCTGATAAGGAACTGTTCTCATCAAAAATAGGTCAAAGTTGTGTGTGTACATTAAATTGGAGCTGGCAAAAAGTGGCGGGGCTTAACTTTTCGCGCATGCACTTTTTGCACTAATGGAGGGGCTTATCTGGAAAAGATCCAAAATATCGCATATACCGATGTCACAGGTGTTTTACGGAGCAGTTGAAAACAACTTGAGGAAGTCATTCCATTCTTGGGTGATTCTTGAACCGGTGTGTTTCGGTCTTCCTGGTTTCCTGGACTATCAGGTGAAGGCCGTTTGACCCCAACATAAAATCAACGCATTTCGGGGTAGTGGAGGAAGACAGCATATCTCTATACAGGCTGGGGATAAGGAGATATATAATCGGGAACTTGACAAGCGAATAAAACTCAGACCTTCACAGAAGTGTCCTACAAAACATGCAATAAAATATTCAGTTTTCCTGGGTGCCATTTTTTAATTTCGCGGCGGATTAACTCCTGAACAGTTTGCGTGCCACAGTACGTTCATTTACGTAATCTGGCAGTTATGATTTCACCATTTGAAGCGACTGGGAAATCCGCTACCAGATTATTTGTAAGACAAAATATTACCCGTTCATTATTGTTTATACTTAATTTCGAGCAGTCAACTTTCTGTTAGCTACTGTTTGCCGCAGTTTGACAAGGTGTCTCTTGACTTTTCACCGAGTTTGTCAGTTGGTTTTCAAAAGTTTCGCCACCAGTCAAGAAGAAGTCATCACTGCGTGCCAAACTACAGAAACAGAACATAAAAAACCGATCAGAAGAGCGTGTGGACATCAAACTGGTTGAAACTGAAAGTCAGAAACGGAGGTCAGGGCTGACAACCTAGTGTGAATTCGGTGAGTCTTGTTGTCCGGTCGAGCTTGACTCAAAAAGAAATCAATATCAGATTCTTATACAATATAAAGAAGCCTAGCCCTCAGATGCGTTAGAACCCTGATTTTCATTTCGTAAACTGGCTTGAGAGCCGTTATAACGTCAATCCTAAATCCAGCTTTTCAGATATGGACAAAAACAGAGCCACTCACATTGCGTCGGTGACCTCTATGCAAAACCGAAGGTGTATGTCCAGACCTACGCTTTGACAAATGCAGTGCAGCTTTCTTCACTGTAGAAAACATCTTGATAGACGTCTACCGAGGAATTTGTCTTTTAGTTTTCGTACGATAATATGATGGCTGGTGAAAGCCACCTTCAGGCACGCGGTTGTTTGACTTGGAGAGTCTCAGTTTGAGGTGCTTCACCAAAGTAATTTGTTCAACCCCTCTCCCGAAAAGAAGCATTCAAAATGGAACGAGTTTTTGGCCTCTACCAAGACTGAGCGTTCTTCCGGCATGTTCGTGTGTGTAAGAAAAAATAGTTTGGATGGCGATGTTATGGTTTTCCAGGAGAGTGGCTTCTCGAAAAACCGTATTCATTGAGGCACAGGCTGTCTGTACCCTGTAAGCTTGGTCAACTTGTGCACGATCCAGAAAAAAACGAAGGACAGTTCGCCTAGTGCAGCTAGATAGGCTTGGGTGAATCGGCGAATGGCCAGCCAAGCGTCTGTTCAACGCCACACCATTTGTGTTTCTTGTGTTGCTTATTAGCATGTGCTACTGAATACGACTGAGTAGTGTGTTTTAACACGAAACGCAAGAGACGAGCTGGTTAGTTCTAAACCAGTGGCTTACCCTACATGGTGCCATGCTTCTTTACAGAACATGGTCATTTCCCCTGATGATTTTCACTAACCGTGAAAAGAGTACTCCGAAAATTCGAGGAATACTGATACCTGGTAATAGTTGTCACATCAGTCGAGGTAAATGAAAACAATGGGCTAATGTCGTTACTTCATAATTTTCTGAAGCCACAGTCTACAGAGCGCACAGAGAGTCAGAACGTGATAATTTTGAAATAAATGTCGGTTACTGAAGGAGTCTGCGATAGTTCTTTGTGTCCCGTCCACAGACAACGCGGGGCGACACTTGTGAACGTACTTTGGCAAAAACCACATCATTCTACTGTGCTTTATGATCGGGAGTAGATATCAAGAACGAAAATTCCCGAGTTTACCGTCCGAAATCAGACTTACCTAAGGAACTTGTTAAGGTTTAAGTAATTTAAACCAAGATATGATGAAAATGACCTGGTAATCATGATAGCTGAGCCACTATTATAAGGTTAATTGCCGACGATGATGATTATCAACCCATCCTACGGTTCCATAGGCTCATGGTCTCAAGACAGACAAGGGAGCGCATGCGGAATCATCTGTACCATTTCTAGTCCACGAGCATCACTTTGACCAGCAATTACAAGAAACACAATATTTAGTCCAATACATGGTACCTTTGAATCCGAAAACTCCGTTTTCTTCTGTTGAAGATACCTTGCTGGAGAGTATCCTTGTGTTGTAGACCGCCTTTGTCACTGTGCCTCTATCATATGAAACTATGAGGCACGAATTTGAAACCCAACGTAACGTGCACTGGACCAAGAAGGACTCCGTCAAAACAGTTTGTGTGTGATCGCAGAATACCTGATCAGTTACTGGTGAAACAATCCCTATAAATCTCTGTCGTTTTGCAGAAAATTACTTGTTTGTTTACTTACAAAGGTACCATACTTTGGAACCACACGACTATTCAATATGACTATGTTGTTCATCTTAAATATAACAGAAAGACACATGCTTTAAAATGTCGGTTTGAATAAATTATGCTGTGTAGTTGAACGTTTATCACACAGCTGGTCACCTACTGGTGTCTGAATGATGCCCATAGGTAGGTCACGGGCTCAATGTCATTTTCTGGTAACTCAGTCAGTAAAACCAGAGCACTCCCAAAATTCTACCAAACTCTTTTAGTGCGCACGACAACAGCTCACACGGACTGATCACCATTGTCTCGAGAAGCTCAAGCCGCTTATATTGGTTACATCTCCCAACGACTTCGGTCGATGATTGCAGCTCAACCTTGTCTCAATCACGTGTTTCGTGATTGAAGACGTGACCTTGGAATCGATTCCACTCGCGATAGGTTGCTGGTCGGTTGATAGCCTCAGAATCCAATTAGGTAGAATTCTCTTTTACTCTCTATCCAAGTCTTCGTTAGTTCTACCAATCTACGTCTCACCTCAGCTGTAAATGATGCACTAATTTATTGATTAGACTGACTGTGGTGTTTTGATCGGTCGCAAACTCTGCCCCTGTGAGACCACATTTAGTGCCTTTTTAAGGAGTTACATGCACTGTCAATGGCTTTGTTTTGAACTATCATTAGTGATTCTTTCAGGCCTTCAAAATTTCCTTACGATGGAGGACTTAGTCTTATGCTGACCCCAGCAATTTGTCTAAAACTTTCGTTTTATGAGTGAAATTTGACATTGTTTGTGGACATCAAGAGAATATATATACAAGAACGGGGCTGGGTGTGGGAAGAAGGTTTGAGATAATAAAACTTGAAGTAGGAAATCGGCAGTTGCAGTTAGAGAGACATTCGTTAATTGTGACTGAACGCCAATAGAACGTATTGTCAGGTTTGAAATGCCGGGTTTCTCAAGTTACGATGAAGGCTCATAGATACTGTTTGAACAATGTTTTGTAAGCTTTGACCTTACTGGTTTGAAAATATTAATTGTCCAGTTGGCTATGTTATTATAGAACGAAATCACACTCTTCAAGCTGACCAAAGTAACCCAGTGGTTCAAACGAAAGTTAGACGAAACTCCAGCTTTACTGTGGACCCGACGCCTAAAATTACACCGAAGGACCTGTCGCGTCATTTGACCAAGCCTCCAGGCATTCTTGAATTGACTGACGGTTTCAGGTGTGTAGAGATCTGCTGGTTAATGTAGGCTGGATCTTGGTTTTGGTAAGTCAAGCCTCTTGTTCGTTTTTTCTTCAAAATACAATGGCTTGGACTGTCGCCCCGTGTTTAACCAACGGGACAGCTCCATTTCGTAGAAAGTCTTGAACTGACCGGTTGTAACTGCATGTCCTTGGCTAAGTTTGTTTCATCGTTCAACCAATCAGTTTAACCCAAACAGCTTGTATCTCATTTGTTAGTGGAATTTTGAATAAAATATAAAACCCATTTGCTGAAATAGTACTGGACAACGTTACAAGATGAACACGAGATTGATGGTGACTTTTGTGTTCTGTGCGCACTTACTATGTGGCGTGTTTGCCGCGAATAATGAACTGCGGAAACTGGTGAGTTAGTGTTAAACAACAGGATCTGTTGGACTGTTGGACTTTTGGTTTGTTCAATGCAGCATTTTCAGTCGCAGCAACTTAGTAATATCAATACTGATGGACCTCGTCTTGTAGATGCGAACGCGAAGGCAAGCTCGTGAGTGACTGTGACTACGACCGGTTTATATTTTTTTCTCTCCGGTGAGATGAGGTGATTTGTTGTAGAAGAATTTTCGCAATGTTTGCGTTGGAAGTAAAGTATGGAAAGAAAGCTTCAACAGTATGCTCCTTTACGGCTCTATACGTCCTTCGTGTTTGTCTCTCAAATCGATGTTGCAACCTTTCTGGTGGCAACGGCCAGAGCGATTTTCCCAGCGAGACCACCTATAGTGTTTTCCCCTAGAATCAAATGAAGCATAACTTACATAACCTATAACTCAACTCCCAAACAAGCACTCAATTGTTACAGACCACCGAGTTTCTTCTCCCTGTAAGACCTGTTTAGACCAGTTCTGTCCACACAAGTCGGCTTTATTGACGTTGCCCTTAAAAAGACGAACCATTCATGCAGTTTCTTTTAATATATCTTAGTGTGTAGCGTCTGCAGTGGAGTTCTTGGGACCCTATCATCGATCTTCAAAGTTGGCTCATTTGGTGGCCTGAGCGGGATGCTCGCAAGATTCGGGTGTACTTTTGCCGGGCCTTTTTCACGAGCAGTGAGTCAAGCGCAGTATTCTTGAAGCAGTAAACAGTATCAGGCAATATACATTCTGATTGTCTGATAGGCTACTCATGAAACCCAGCTAAACCTTATTCAGTGCCTTGGAGGTGGCTTTTTTGCCCAACATATGTCTCAAAACACAAGTAGTATTATGTTCGCACTGGTATTTTTCCGAAAGCATCATCACAGTGGTGAGTGTTATTAGTGAACGTAACTTACAGTGAAACGACTAAAACTGATTAATGCATAAAACTACTCTCAACAGTGCTCGACCGCAGCTCCCACCTTGATGAATACATTGACATCTTATGGATCCACGATAAACCCGACATCTTCTTGCAAAGTAAGAATAAAATTACCATGGGACAGTCCTTGTTTTCTGTCCTGTTTGATAGGACATTTCAAACGCTTTATGTCTTTAACAGGTCTTATGAAGCAGTGCTTTTTGTATTGAGTCATCCATTTAAACCTTATACAGCCTTATTTCAAGATGAAACTCCGTGAGTGTCACTGTAACTAGGTGATAATGCTTGTTTTTTTCTGTTAACAGTTCACGGGAATGTGCTCATGATGGAAAACATCAGCACAAATGTACTGGTAGGTAATCCGCACATTTCAGGATATGATCAACGCACTTTTAATATTGGCAACTGAAACTTTGTCTTTCCGATTTTGCTTTCAGAGTATGGCTATCCTTTTCGTAATTGTTAAAAAAAAACTCAGACAAATACAACAGTGCGGTCAAAACGCTGTCGTGTTTTTTTTTCCAACTGGGTTTTAGGATGGGGGCGAAAGGATTTGGTAATTAAATAAAAGGGTTTATATCTCATTCCAAGATACTTATTAGTTTCATCCGTCTCATTCATCCAAATTTGTGATGAGGCAAATCCATAGTTTACGGCAATAATATGTGGAATATGGCATGGCAAAACGGACGTTTAACCGCGGCACATTCACGAATTTGGTGAGTTTGTGAGAGGACTGACAACCCGTTCACAGCAACAATAACAGAAGATTGGGTTCGTGAACTCAGGCGACTTTGTTTTCCAACTCGCTACGCCGGTTTCATATGCCGTCTCAGATTGATTGGACCTCATCACAACGCTAAGATTCACGTAGTTTGCCGATTTTTAAGCTAAAATGAAAAGAGTTGAGTTGAGTCTATTGTGCCCAGTTTGTCATTGAGTGGACGTTTGATAGACAGGTTTAAGATATTCAAGTGATCCTTGTCTGATCACAGCCACAATCCATCTACGCTTTTGGTTAATCATCTTGATCGTGCTCATGTCGAGACCTGGACTCTTCCATGATATCTAGACCAGTACAAATGATTAATGTAACCAAATACAGTTGGTAATTGATCAGGTGGCTGTTGATCTGTTCGCCGAGCTTGGCAATTGATTTGCAGACGTTTCGTCACCATTCGAGGAGACATCTTCAGTGCGCTGTTGGGTGGTCAAATACAGTGGCATAGTGAACCGGGCATTGTGAGACCTTGCCATCCGAGCCATCTGTTTCACAGAACTCAGCTAATGATGTGGATGCTCCTCTTATTTCATCACGTTATGAGCAGTGCCTTGGGTATCTCATCAGCCCAGCAATCAAGGAAGTGATGAGCTTTGTACTCCTGTTTGCATTTCCTACCCCACATCTC
>SJOL01007465.1:162520-190180 GCA_004794785.1 Opisthorchis felineus | reverse complement strand
ATCCTTTTGGCTGCATAACCACTCGATAGATGATCGTATGAGCAACAGGTAAAGGGTGGAAAATGTGGTCTTTGTGCTCTTTACGTGGTGATTTTGAAAGGCACAGGGCGATATGATTTTTTACGATTTAGTTTGTCATAGCGGTGATTTACTACAGCGTTCCCAAAATCAGTATAGACGGACAAGACTTGATGCGTCGAGAGTAAACCCTTGCGAAAAACGTTTGATACCGCATAGAAAAAGCCATTTGAGACGCGGTCGCGTTCAGTATTGACAATGACCCCTAAAGATCAAATGCATATCTATCCCCTTTACATCAACTAAATACATGATTTGCAGCATCGAATCATGCAGTACTATTCCATTCTCCTATTAATTAATTAAAACAGCACTTATATCTTGAAAAATTTGAAGTACCGGTATTTTATGTGGCAGCGGACTGTTATTTCCCTCAATGAAAACGTCTTGGAAAGTGTCTTTTGCTTTTCTGTTGAAACAGTACGCGCAGAACATTTTAAGGGAGGGGTCGGTAGCCAGTCTGAAGATGCCTTTTCGGGAATTTGCGCCCCAGTTAATGATACGGACTGTAGATGAGAACAACTGAGCCACCCGGGAGCCAGCAACCCAGAGATCAATATTGTCCTCATAAAACCGTAACTATATCCTCTAGGAGTTGCCCACTGAGAGTCAGTCCGAAAAGTCTCACGACGGGATCATTTGGTTTTTCTGTTTTGAGTACTATAATTAAATCCCGGCAAAACAAACCAACCAGTGTGTTTGATTGTGATCCCTTTTGAAGAACAGTATAAAAAGAAAGAAATAACAAAGTAGTCTTTTGTGGAACGTCGGTGACTTTTGCGGGGACCTGAACGATAGCAGGATAGTACACGTTAGGTTCGTATGGGAAAAGAATTGTGTTGGTGGATGGTCTTCAGGGCAATTTTTATCTTTACAAAGCTGCGAACTGAGCTTCTATGAGAAGAAGCTCATTTTATTTGTGAACGTATTACTTCAAAGATTTGCCCGTGCGTGAACTCAGTTCTTTAAAAGTAGCCGAATAGCTGAGTGTGTACCGAGGCTTGATATGGAGGTATAATCACATCAAGTAATAAAATCCCTATTTGCAGAAAGACGAGTAAAGTTAAGACCATGAAAATCATCAAGATGCAATCATCAAGAGAGAAATGAAAACGGAAAAAGTTTCCCTCATTTGAGTTTGATTTGGTTTCTCAAGTAACTTGAAAGTCAAGAGCCCCCTTGAGACCAGATCATAGTTCAGGTCACGTAAAATAGTCCTGTCAGAGGGGGTGGTTCAACTCAGCGGGTTAATTGATAATGATCACGATGAATTTGTTGATAGTATATTTATGGTGGAGCTACACTACATGTTGTGGCAGTGGGCGAGGAGGCTTTTGGATTTAAATATTGATTTTGCCCAATAAACGACGTTAGGCTGTTTCAAAAAATCGCAACAGCTCTGTTCAACTGTTTCATCCTTGTAAAGAAGCCTCAGCAGTAAACATCATATGACAACTGGACGCAATGTGTTTTAGCCACGGAGCAGCCTAGCGAAAGGCGCTCAGTCTCCTGAATACAGTTCGCAACCTCCGAACCCATGCGTTTTAACGAGACCTACCTTGTGGATAACTAGCATATTCGCAACATTTTCCTCGCTAAACGTAACCAACTGAGGTGAGTTGGTTCTGTTCTCCCAAAAGTACCGGCTCAGAGTGCGGTAACGTCGTTAAGCACCTCAATACGAGCGACTACAACCTTGATTGCAGGTTAATGAACAGCCCTGGAGAATGTTTGTTTGCTGCCTTGATGGAGGATATCGCATTGCACTAAAACTTGAGGGAAGCGATGGATAAAGCCAGAACCTCATTGATTTACCAAATGGTTTATACCGATTTTGCTATACCAGCATATTTGGGCCGAGGAATGGCCACAACAGTCTGGAAAACGGCGACTGATACACAGCAAGATCAACCAGCACTAGGAAAGAACACAGTGCATTTATCCTTCAGCCAAACCGTTCACATTATGTAAACGGCGTTGACAAACTTCTCGAGTAACGGCGGTTTTCAATAAAAAGTCCCTCCGTCTTGTTACAAGTTTTTATCTCTAGCATATTATTTTTGAGCAAACTAATAAACCAAATGTTTCTTTCGGTACAAGATGTGTTGAAAATTTAACGTTCTGAGTAACATGAAATGAGCGAAAAATGATGGATAGTTAACACTTACCAGAGCGTCGTAGACGGCAGCGGCGTCCACTCCACTTAGGAATATTGGTAACTATCGTCTGTTTTTACGTGATTTTTCCCTCTTTGCGTTTCAGTCGCCTAGGTCTGATGCTCCGGAAGAGCCATTGAGACCAGCTTTCATCGCAGAATACCGCGTAAAATCTTCAGCCACTGGATGTGGCACTCGACTGGTAACAACGTAAACCGATAAATGAAGACTATCTGGGACGCGAATGGTCTTATTCAATCAAAATTACTGTACTTATATTTGACCTTTTTCAAACGAAACGGTGCATCTAGGGGTAGAGAAAAAATGAAAAAAACGGAAGGTGTAAAATGCACGCTATCGTTTCGTCAATGTCTGTTTCCACATCGGACTGCGGTAACATGTTTCACTGGTACATACTTTGATAGGTTATTCATGCGTCCTGGGCTTGCTTCCTGGCACACAGGTTGTCAGAGATCAACCAAGCTAGTGCGCTATGGAAGCTTGAAGTTGAGCCTCATGATCAATTTCATCAGTGCCTTCTTCCAACGGTGCAGCACTTTCTTGCAATCCACTGAGTTATTGAAGGCTGCACTTTGAATACTTTTTAACGTGGTACTTATCGAGAGGATGTCCCAATACTTATCGATAACAACTGTAATCTATGAGTCGTAGTCTAAACTGGACCTTTGGTCAACGCCGAAAACTAGCACCAAAACTGGTGGTAATTTAACAGTGAATCACGCATTTTTGCCCTTCGGTCCGGTGTGTATATGCCCGGAAAGTAAATCTACCAGCCAATTCATTCAGCCAATTCACCAGCACTTCATTTTTAAGGCAGCTCATCTCAGGCAACGTAGTCGACTGGGCCCTTTCGCGCTCTCCTTTGGAGCACTCTGCTGTTAGGGGCACCGCAGTATTCAGCATCACTGTGTACAAGGGAGACTGAATGGTAAAGAATTGTTATGTGAGAAAGCTTAACAGCGCAAACGTTAGACAGTCATACCACAGACATCGTTTGGAGTGCTTGAATGACTGTACATTCCAACATGCTCATTCACGTTACTTGCATTCTGCTCATCGGAAAAGCCATGGTACACGTCCGTTTATTATCTCTAAGTGACTAGTTTGAATAAGTGGTAAGAAGAAACGGGGCAGCTACAGTACAGCATAAATCACAGCCTGAATGAGGATTGAGAAATTTCCAATTCGGTTGGGTGTCCTTTCTTGCGTGGTTTTCAATAATAAAACTCAGCAGGATTAACAGGACTGTTTTTCCTGACTATATGAGAACTATGGGCATACGAACCCAGATTTTATTCACCATTCGGTCTCGGTTTTCCACAAGAATAGTAAGAAGTTTCTCTAGATAATATTACCTGGTTAGGTCAGAAGCGCATCCCTGATATCCTGATCCAGCAGGTATGCTTAATTATCATTTATTCTATATTACTCGTAAGTAGGAGGGTTTCAGATACAATTTCCGACCGTTTTTTCGGTCGGCACCGCCACAGTCAAAGCCAGTGCCAAGCAGGTTGACTAGAAACTGCTTCTAATGACGAATTTTCGCGTAACGAATATTCGTTAGTTCCAGGACCAAGTTGGAGGAGTAAGTTGGCGATGAATAGTTGTATTTCATCAGGGTTCCAATGGTCACATATGCCTCTTCAAGTGGGTTAAGGATGAAGGCAACGTGTGATGCGAATAAACAACCAGAAGGGAGCAAAACAGGCTGAGGTGCTGTTGGGTTTCCGAAGTCTAAACTGTACAACGACACGTCAGAAATAAGACAAAACAGCCAAAAATAGACTTACGGTCTTAATTTCTATGTCCTGCATTAAGTAGCTCCAAGCCGTAGCTCACCCAAGTTTACAGGATGAGTGTGGACGTTTGCAAGCAGAACCCAATGCCATTGTATGAAATTTTTACTCCTTGTGCGTTTTTGAAAAATCACTTAACCCCTTGCTCTCCGGCGAATGGCTTTGCACCAATCTTCGTGGTTCTTTTATATCGTCGTATCAACGAACTTTCTTTTCGAAGAGGTTTGGCAAAAATCGGTAGATTTATTTTTCCAAAATTTTCTGAAACGCTGATTTTCCGACCGGTTTGGATAGTCCCCAACTAACTTCTAAAATAAAATAGTTTTCTGAGCACTGCAGTTGTTAAACGCCGGTTTATATCACAAACAGTAAGAAAGCCAAATCACATAATAACCGGAGTGAATTAAGGATGATGCATCCTTTGAAAGGCCAGACTGTTAGAGATCAGCTATATGAAAACGTATGCAGTGGTCACATTGATAGGCTAATGTCAGATTTCAGCTGTATCAGAGTGGGCCAAAAGTACAAACAAGTATTTTGAAGAGTGATGGCTCTATGGGATGCAAAACCTTATAGTACTCTAGGCTACGTGTCTCATGGTGGGTATTGTTAGCCTTTAATGAATTCCAGTCAAGAAACGGAAGATTGCACTCAGTAATATAAGATCATCTTTAGGATTCGTTATTTATTGACCATTAACAAGACTGTCCAAGAGGATTCGGTTCCGTGTATTAGCCGCAGTGTAAGTTGCTATCAGGCGATCGACCGATCAGGTTCACAGACTCCACCCACTTGAAAAGCTCCAGCCTTTGCTCCGAAGGTGAAGCAATCGTCGGATTGAATCGGATGAACAATGTTGGACTTTTTAGAAACCTCACGAGCACGCTCCTGGACCTGGACGGGGACGGTGTTTCAACCAACTGGCGTGATGTAACTCAATCGCACTCAGCATAACTTAATACACTACTCATAAGGCTGCTGAAAACTCTCCGACAACCCAAGACCGGTTTCGCCCTTCTTTTTGGGGTTCATCAGGTAGGCGCAGTCCCCGAAGTTCCGTCAACGTTATGTTCTACTTGAACCAAAATTGCACGAAGATAGCGAAGAACACTCATCTGGATACCAGTTTCGTTTTGACCCAGCTAATTCCATTCGTCAAAGTAAAATGACAATTCACATTCATATCACTCTCGTTTGAACGGTCCTCCTCCTGTCCCAGTACAAATATTCTGGTGAGTCCACACCGAAGCTCTTATTAGTTCTCATCAGCAGCCCACCATCTGGTCGACACAACCAAAGCAATTACTGGGTCGTTGTTTGAATCGTCGAGTAAACCAGTCACACCGCTCAAGTGTGAACACGTTCGGGGCTGCTCACACATGAAGAATCAGGCGCATTGAGCGTGCACTGGTGAGGCCGTGGTAATCCGCTCACCTCGCATCCGAAGTTCAAACTCCGGCATGGTCGAAGACAGTGAAAGCCTGGTCCCACGCTTCCGCTATTTAATAGAGAAGACTCTTCCTGCATCCCTAAGTGGTCTGTCTACTCCACGAAAGAAGAAGACATTATGAAAAAGTCATCAACTCGGTTTTTCTTGGTGACTACCACTCAGTAGAGTTTTAAGCAAGACTCATACGCCGAAATGCCATACTATCAGTTGACTGATCAGAATCTATCCAACAATGTAGCGGTTCAAATCATCGCCAAGAATGAAAGTAAGCAGGTAGCACATGTTGTCTCCACAAAGTGGCTGTTCCATCCCAGTAAGAAAATAAGGCGAAATCCTTGGTATAATAAACCTTATAGGTAATATAACACATAAGGTAAAATGCTTTGACATCTTCATCTCTGCAGCAGTCTACGCTGCACAATCAAGTGGTTAGCTTCCGAAAGACGGTTTTGATTGGGGTTTTTGTTAGTACCATCTCAGTTTTCAAATGAGTGTTGGTTTCCAGAAAAAACTCTCGGGTAACTTACACAACAAAGCCGCAAAGCCAAAAATATGCCAGCCAAGCCCCCCGCATTATATACAGTCGACTGTCGCACACAGAGAACTACCAATAGAGGTATCTTGTGAGGTTCTTTCCCCAGAAAAAAGTCGTCCGAGAACTTGGTCAGCAAATAGGCTGCTTCGTTTTCGCAACACGACGAAGCAATGACAGTATGCTTGTGATAACTCATAGGGTTTTGCAGCCATATGCAACGATCTCCGTTTGGAACTCAACGGTAATGTGGAACTTTCACATAGCAGTCGGCTGGGTGTCAAGCAAGATGTGGACTATCACCTAGAGGTAGCAGTGAGGCAAGGTTTCTTTGCTGTTGTTGCGATTTTGCCACAACAAGCTATAGACACGCTCCCAATGTCGTTTCCGAGGCTAGAACCCTTGGTCTTGTCCTTTCAGCCATAGTTGGTGAGACAACCCAACAGACAGGCTTATGGCAAGCCTTGGGGTGCGTAATTAGGCTTACCGTGGACATACATAGTCAAATCTTAGTTGATTAGGTAGCGGTTGGTACGAATTCTAGGTAGTCGTACCTGCCTATTCACCTTTTACCATGGTAAATACCAAAGCACACTACGCTCTCCAAACGAAGTTTCATGTCACATGCCTTATTTTAAATGTGATTACCAACGACAGAGAAAGTATTACTGCTGATAACAAAGTCTGTCACGAACAATGCGTGGACTATTTGAAACTCAGTTAGTACCCACACGAGTGAACTTCAAGGGGTAGTTGTGAACAACTTTGTCACACCGTTTAGAAGAAGTTAGGACCCACCCGACGATGTCTCCTCCTCGATAATGACTAAAAATGTGCAAGACCAACCGCAATTATGGGGAACAGATCCGCTGCCAGTTGATCAACAGCCAAACGATTCAGGGTGGTGTATAAGTTACTCATTTCATTCCGGTTGAGCACTGCTGATACCAAGTTACTTGAGATGTATCTGTGCTAATGAAAGTAAGCCGTGTTGAATGCTATATAAGGTTAGCAGCAGAGCTGAACAATCATCTGTATCTCTGCAGTAAACTCTTCAGATGCTCCTCAGATTCGGGTGATGCGCACTGCTTATAATCTCTAGGAACAATGTCAGCGCTGAACAGCTCTCTCGTTCTTTTAATTATCTGGACACTTACTTAAAAACCACTAAATCCTGAGACAAGATTGGTCGACTCCAGAAACATTTCGAGGTGAGATTTCGTGGAAACAGCAAGCGACAATCAGATTTGCCTTTTAGTGAGGCTAAACAAAGCGCAAATTGCGGTTGAAGGTGGCCGAATGCGGGTTGAATCCAACCACTGGAAGATTGATAGCAGAAAAGATGCGGGCAATGTATGGCTTGGGCGACAGATTAGTGCGATCAGCAATATGGTTTTTCAACCCCTAGAGCAATGAAAAGCAAATTGTGTGGGATTTTAGGTCACAGAAATGGGATAAGGTGTGAAACAAACGATGAAATTGAAAGTAAGAGTTACGGCTAAAACCCGGATTCGGCCATTTTGCAGCCTAGTTCCAGCTGGATGATTCAAAAATTACTTTTGTGTTTGGCTGAACGTCTACGAAAGGGTGGGCAGGTAGAACAGGATAAGAGAATAAAAGGTGATGAGTAAAGAATGACTCGTTTTTTGGTACTCTGACCACAAAATACACAAATCGGCTCGGCCAATTGAAGAACGACCAAAGAGGGCGAGGGGTTTTCATTCCCGAAGACCGGATGACTAAGTTGCACAAATTCAGAACAAACCTCCTAACTACTTTATCCCCCATAATCAGGTCGCAGCTGAAAGACAGATTACAAACAACAAGCTCTTGTCCTGCATCGCAATTTGATAGTGCAAGCCGATTGTCTGTCTCTAATTTCTGATTCCTGGGAACTGCGGATCCAGCCCCCGTACCATCACTTTGCGCTAAGCTCACGCTGCTTACGCTTCTATCCGACCGTCCATGGAGGCCCTTGGATTGACCATAATTCGTGTCGATCCAGCTGTCGGCTATGGTTGAGGCAATCACAATCCGCTTGTGCAATTCTGGCCTTTGTACCCAAAAGAAACGCGTGCTTCAATGGCGAAGTACTCTTATTCGCAGCCTAAATTAACGGTGATAAATTTTTCCCCAAATCTTAGGAGGGTTTGAAACGCAATTTGTTTCAACGAATGAAAGTGATCTCGCCAGGTTTTCATAATCAAAAACAAAAACATCCAGGTGCAACTTAGAGGTGTTCAATTCCGGGTGCTGTTCTCTACTAGGTGTGGTTTCTTTAATGTGGGATAACCATACTACTCACAGGGCTGCTAAAATCGAGAGATTCAGTTGAATTTCAGAGAACTACCAGTGTAATGTGCAAATGAATGTAGTTCGTCAGAACAGCATAATTCCGTGCTTTAGTAGAACATAGGGAATATGGGAACTTGAGGATACCGGCTATGTGGTTAAACCCAAAAAGGGCGAAACGGTTAGATGACTGGCGAACAGTTTTCAGCAACCTTATTAGTAGTGTGCCTCGTCAGCATATAGAGTGCGATGTATTAGCTAGGTGATCAATCGCAGAAAACAGACCTTGTTCACTACAAAACGTTCCTGAACGTGCATTGCGCTAACATTTGTTTGTTTCAACTTCCTGTCGCAAGAGCTTTGAAGAAATCAAAGTTTTCATTCTTCTTCTCCCTGATTTCCGGCTAGAATGAAAGGAAAATTTTACCAGCAATATACTGTGTTGAGATGAATAGTCAGAAACACTTTTTAATTTGTCCAAATTAGGGATTAAACCAGGGGAAATTTTGAGGAAAATTGCTCGTTACCGCAAAGTAGACTTTGGAACAAATAACACTAATGATACTAACACCACTCACAACACACACACACACAAGCATGGATGAAACGCCCATCCAAATATGCGAGGTAGAAAACGTGTAGTTTTTAGTGAACATGAGGAAAGCCTATAATCTTTTCGACTACTGTCAACCGCTGAACTGTCAATAGTGACATGGTTGACATGTATGGATTGCGAGATTTTGCGGCTCAGCAACAATGAAAATTTATTTGCAAAAGACTCAACCAACAAGTGGACCACAAGATTTGTAAGCAGATGACCATGCCAGATAATAATACGCCCGCCGTAATCTGCTGGCTTGTGACGCCACCGACTGAGGTCAACCAGCATGTGCTCTGAATTTTGGCTTCTAGGAGCAGTCGGTTCAGCTTAGGTTGAGTTAAATCTAGGTGGTAGATATGTACATAGGGCATCCCGGAAAAGGTCAGTCTACGGTGTGTCAAATTTTGACCGTGCTAACCAAAAAGTACATATACCTTAAGGAAAATCATTGGAGTCCCCGGAAGCAGTAGCCAAACACATGCTCAGTAACGAAAGAGCAGATCTTAATGCTGGACTA
The DNA here is from genome assembly GCA_004794785.1 of Opisthorchis felineus. Taxonomy (NCBI): domain Eukaryota; kingdom Metazoa; phylum Platyhelminthes; class Trematoda; order Opisthorchiida; family Opisthorchiidae; genus Opisthorchis; species Opisthorchis felineus. The sequence goes on along the minus strand of SJOL01007465.1, from coordinate 180,737 downwards.
CGAGGACTTATAAAAATTAACCTGTTGAGTTATCTTACCGCATAAAGTGTTGAAATCAATACAAAATTCTTGAAATCAAGTGGGTTGGGTCTTTCGTGGTTTGCTGACAAAGTATTCTGAGCACTTGCCCGTCGGGCGGAATGACGAAACTAAGCGTTTCTGCGTCAACAAACCAAGAAGTGATTGTACAGTTTTCTTGGAGGAAAGCTACTCACTATGATGCTGAAAATTCCTCGGCAGCCTACACCCGCTTTCGTCGTTCTTCTTTCGGTTCATCAGGTAGGTGCAATCTCCGAGTTTCCGTCTACCTTATCTTCTATTCGGGCCCAAAGTGTATGGAATTCGCCAACTACACTCTTTTTTGCGCACTAATCTGGTTTATGATGTTCTTTTACTGAGCATAAAGCTTTCTTCCTGTTTCATTTGGTACGATATTCGAGAACTCACAGTATATTTTCTTGAGTGAACAATACTCACGAGGTTGAGTCTCCCACTTTAAAACCAAAATGATATACAAATGAGTTATTTCACGTTTTTGATATCTAGTTTATCTGCATAGTGCACATTGAAGACCGCAACTTTGTTAGAAAATGTTTACATTGATCATCCACTTGAGTGAACAAAAGTTCATGCCGATTAAGATTCTTATTTAAAAATGTTTTTATTGTGGGACAGGATTTTTGGCTAATCTCGCTGTATCGGCTTATTTTGCTTTTGAAAACCTATGTTTAGGGAGAAACAGCGCCGTGTCCTAATAGAAAATGTGGTTACATCCAAAACAGATCAGTCAGTGAATGTCGTGGGTTCTTTTTGGTCATTCCGAGGTGGGCTTAGGGGGGCAGGATTGTGACCTTTTGGTTGGCAGCCTTTCATCAGACCACGTGTTCGCTGAAAGTTTTGCATAGCTGGGATATTCGAACTGGATATAGAACTTGGATCGATTAAAACCAGTTTTAACATGCTCGTTTAGGACAAAGTTTAGATGCAACTTTTGGATGCAACTTTGCATGCAACTTTTCGTTTTGATGCATAAGCTTTATCAGACTAAATAGGCGGAGAGTCAGTGAGCAAGATAGCTTGTAAGTGGTGAAACTTTAGCGGTGCTGGTTGGCCAGGCGTTTCCGTGTCTATGAATAGGTAAGTGCCAAGACCCATGGGCTATCTGAAGAACCTATATGAGTTTGGGTCGAGTTTTGACCCTGTCTCATGTGGTTTGGAATTTTTGCTGGTGATGTGGACGAGTCCATGATGCAAGGGACTGGTTGGGAGGGGGAAGGTTTGTTTGACTTTTGTTCGTTGGCCCACCCACACTAACAAACATAAATTCTCAATCAGCAGCTAACACTGTTTCAGTTTGTTGGCAAGACGTAATCTTGCTGAGTGATTCTCCATCTGACTTAAAATCCGACCAAACAGATTCCCTGGTCGCCTGACCTGACGACGCTTTTCTGTCAGAGGTAAGACGTACCCTAAAGCAATCGGCTATTCCCCACACTTTTCTAAGAGGTTGTAGAGTTCAAAAGTAACTACAAATTTTAATTTACAGGCGCACGGTCACATTGGAAACACCTATGAAGCTGCTAAGTAATAAATAGTTCAAGTGGAACTAAAAGGGGACGGAAACTCGGAGACTTGGCCTACCTGGTTTTTACCAAGAATGGTGAAACCGGGTTGTGGGCTATTGAAAAGTATTGTAGTACATCTATAAAAAGTTCACCCATTGGGTCTGTTTGAACTCACTCGATGGGTTTAATATGGACAAAGGTCCGGTGTAACCGAACTTTCTCGTGTGTGACTAAACATTTTTCAAAAATTTCTCATATGATTCGATAATTTTGAGGTTTGTTCCAAGGTTTGACCACTACTCAGCTAGAACATTCTGACAGCTCAACAGTGGTCAAATTGTACAAATGGGTAAACAACAGAGGTCCTTCTTCATAATTTGAGTGGATTCTTATCGAAAGCTCCTGCGAAGAGTTTAAGCCTTGGTTACAATTACCACTCACCGTCCAAGCTCCAAATTATCACTTAGGTGGTGCTGACTGAATGGGATGAAGTTTTTGTAGGCTTGGTTAAACAAATCGCCTTGTCTAGCTATTCAGCTAGGTCCACGGGCTCGATTTACAGCTATTCGCCAGGTCTAACGACTCAGATCGGTTTTTCAGTACTCATAAACCAGAGTACTGTGGTAACTACACAACCTTGCATTCGATTGCATAGAATGGATGCAGGGAATCCATCAAAACCAGGGGAAATTTCTCCGAGCATCAATTACATTTTTCTGGATAATAATTTAACTCAGTCGAGCCAAAAATTGCAAGGAATTGTGGAATAAAAGTTCAATGAGAATTTCGAAGAAAAATCTATTGAGCAATATGTTGTAAACTGTGATTAATGAGGCCGTATGTATCCCAACCTTCGCTTGACAACCTGAGGTCACCTAATGATGAGCAATTAGCCATTACGGGTATATTCTTGTCGTTTGTGCGATCTAGTTTGTAGAACTTACAATTATTGAAATTCACTGTAACCGAGTTGTACCTAGATTGAGAGGAGTGAGGGACATAAATATTCTATATTATAATATGAATGAGGGGGAGGGAGAATGAAAAACTCAAATGCTATCACTGACAATGACTGTCCTGATCCGACAAGATTGCTAGCTCCTCAACCTTGATTCAGGAATGTCAACCATACTGTGATTTTACTTCGAAGAATGATGGGCCTGAGAAAATTAATTGACAATTTGGCACAAAACCATTGTACGAGAATTGTTCTACGGTCATCAAATATCTCATTGTTTGAACCTTGCTAAAAACTGGAGTACAGATAACCGGAGTACCTTGTGACAGAGCCGTCTTGGAAACTAAATTCAGAATTTGTGGTCTTACCGGATGGTTGACTTGCTGAACTGCCCTGTGTTTTTAGAAGTATGCAGTTCGTATGTTTCAATGAGTAGCCGGCAACAGTCAGCCAAAATCTTAGTAAAAACCCGGGGAAACGAGTCTGGATGTCGCATCACAAGTGGGGCTTTTGAAGAACAACCACAACTTTCTCGTGAGTGTATGAATTTCCGCCTAAAAAGATAGAAAACTGATTGCTGTTAAGGTATCTCGGAACGTCCTGTTTTGGTACACATTACTTCCTGTCCTGGAAAAACCATTCTTGTGATTCCCTCCTAAAGGGTAAATACTAGACTAGGGCCCTAAGCTGATATTAACCCGGCGGCAGTGCATATCCTTTGCATTGCCGGGACCTGAACCCTGGCCATCTGACATACGAGGTGAGTATGCGATTATCCCTCCAGGGAACGATAGACACCTGAATTTCACGTCTGTGTAGGTGAGCCGTGTTCACGCTTGACCTATACGATTGGTCTCCCCAACTAAGCAACGACGATCTAGTAGCCTTTAATTATCTGGAACGATTGACGAGTCTGTCGGGACTTTTGAGTCAGGAAGCTTGAGACCTACTGGGCAATTATGATCAGCCATAGTGGCGGATCTGTTGGATTCCCATTCACGTTACTCTCGTCCGCATAGGCGTTAGGCGAAACAATCACATCGTCCAAACGTTAACATGGTGGCCTGTTTAGATGTGGTAAATCAGGTCTGTCCATCACGCGCTGGAAGGGTATTGGCGACACGCTTGCTTCGTATGTCAGACGGCTGGAGTTCAAATCCCGGTACAACCAACTAAACACACTGCTCACGAAGTCTGATGAGGGAAACGATTTCCCCGTTCGACGTAAAAATATAGATAATGGATAAGTTAATCCTCAGCTGGCTTTCGGGAGTGGTGTGGTGACTCTAATTTGTTTGAAGGTGAATGTTCAAATATTCTAAAGGATCCTGAAAACGTATTGCTTTTTGAGAAAGGGGCCCTCCTGGAACTAACAAAGAGCCTCAAGCACAACTTCACTTTGGCATCTTTTTGGACTAACTTATTTGAAGATGAGCACTATCACAGAAGTAACAGGTATTTTTCACAGCAGAAATACACAACCGTTCCGTTTTGGTGGGACTAATCGGGTGAACGTATTAAGAAGTGATCGAAGGATGTTCAGGTTCAACGTTCGTACTCATAACCTAAGCAGAAGTGATCGATTAACTCACATTTGAGCACGGCATGCATGAGTCAATTGAAATGTTAATCGTTTGGTCTGGTAAGTAGGTTGGAATTCTTGGTGAATCTGATAAACAGTGCCTAATCAGAATACTGGTTCATAACACAGAGGATACGATAATTACCAGGTCATGGTCTTGGAGTTTTCAATGGGCATCCCAGACCACAAATGAACATTATCGATTCAAAATAGAAGTTCACTAAGTGAGCTGATTTCATTGTTTTTGACGCAGCAAGCGTGAAATAACCATTTGAGTGCTGATGGAATCGGTCAGCTAAAATACCATCAAGTGGTTAACAGTGAAAAATATGCGGATAAGCTTCGATATAATATGGCAATTTGATTCGAACCATCCCTGACTGAGCAAATGTGGAATCTTGACCTGTTTTCCAAGGGGCATTTAAAAGTCACCGATTTTCGGTTGGCTCTCGGGTAAAATCCATTTGAATGCCAAGCTCCATGGAATGTGTTGCCCATTGTCATAATCAATGACCCCTAGCTGTTTCTTCAAAAAGCTGTTAGCAAATAGAGTCACTCTTAGGAAAACACTACCCGTAGACGGGACGTTTTCGGCTGACGTCTTGTAGCCTCTCTTGGAGTTTAGAAAGTTGGACCATGAGCCACTTTTCTGAAGCATATTCCGATCAAAATCTTTTCAGAATGGACTAGAAAAGCACTGATCCATTTGCACAAACCGTGTGTTGGTTCCTACGAACCCGTCGTAGGTTCTGTCAAACTGGCTCAAGCTAGTCCACGTATTATTCAGCATGTAAGCGCCAAAATATGATTACTTTACTCAAGATCATCCTAACAGGAATAGAATTTTTGCACATCCTAACTCAATATTTGCGGAATTTTCGTTATAAAATCAAGAAACTGTTCCCTGTTCTGTATAGTTTGCTCTCTACTGGTCTCACTAATCCGTGAAAAGCTCAGTACAGATTGACCCAGGCAAAGGTCATATTGTGATCATATTTTGCGGAAGTGATTGATTTGATTGCTGACGTTTGGCGCACCATACTGGTTTATAACCAACTTTATCAGACTACCATATTTATAAAAGCTGATTAATCCAAATAGTGGATTGCTGATCCTTCAGAGACCTAGTCTGGATAAGGTTGGATTTAACAGGAAAACCAGTAGTTCAAGATAGTCCTGGGATAACCACAGACAGGTTGCGAACCTTATCATTTTTGGTAAAAATTCAGGTTGTCACTCAGTTCAACTTTGCCAATATTATTGTTTGTATGGTCAGCCAATTCAGTTTTTTTGTCCCGGCTGCTCCTCTAACTAAACTGCACATTTTCCTGGTGTCACTTTCATGGCATACGAGATCCGGTACATTAGTCTTCACGAAAAACGATTTATCGGCCTTATCTACCTCTATAATTTTGTCTCAGTTTTCTTTTCTCAATTGTAAACGATAGATTGTTCTAATGAGATATTCTACACACATTCGTGCCTTTAAACAATACAGTAGAACCTGGTAGGTATTTGACAGCTGAGATGCACTACTCAGAATTGTACACTAATCAGAAAACTGTTTGTTCATGTCTGATACCCATTCGGTGCACAGCTGTCAGACAACTCCAACGAAGCACGAGAGCTGGGATAACGCAAGCCGGACAGGCCCAAACTGGAGCAGCCTAAAAGTGGGGGTAAACTGTTTGGAAGCATGGACAATACAAGATAAAGTTTTCAGGTTTTTACAAAACAATGCGGTAAAAAAGACCTGTGAAAGGAGGCCGTCCGATAGGAGAATCCATAGCAAGCATTCTCCTGCGGGTTTATTAACTTTGAACAGGCTAAAGTAATTCCGCAGATAGCCTTATATTTGGTTCCCCAAGGATTTTTCGGCATACCAATGAAGAGCATGAATATGAACAGTATTAAAATACAGAAAAACTTACATGTTCCAGGGGTCACGTGCTACCTCCGGAGGAAGAATACTGGAAGACAGGACAATTTGGGTAGAGCTTTTAAACAGTCCAAAGCCTGCGTAACCAAATGAACTAAATGAACAAAACTAGCAAGATAGTTTTATTATCATAGCTGTGATCGCATCCTCTACACGTAAACAGCATAAGCATTTCCGACTCTACTTGGACTGGTGTACAGAATTCGGAGACGTGGACACTTTCGGCCCAGATCCTAACCCTCCGGACCGCACGTCCGCCAATCACTTTGTGCAGCTTATGAATTTCAGTTAGGCTTAAAGCTTTGCCTAGAACATCCCCTAAAAATCAAATCATGCTACAGAACTCGATGAACAAATCAACGGCTACCTGACCAACCACCCATATTCATTGACTAAAGCCTTTTCTGTGTGCAGCTCACTATCAAGAGGACTCGCTGACAGCACGTTTGTTCCCTGATGGCAGAAGTTTTGTTATAGGCATTTCACAGCCTTGAAAATGCGATATTATCAGAGCGACTTCTCACATAAGTGGGTCCCTAACACTGCCGTGAAGTTGCCTAGCTCAGCCTATGGCCTATGCACAATATACATCGAATATTCATATGCTACTGCTCAAGGTCTGAGTAGTTAAGACCTCAAGCAATGTTTTGTGACAAAGGTTTGACCAGTTACCGTAAGGTTCAGCAACAGGAAAACTTTAAATTAATTAGAACCTAGAAGATTTTCACAGATGGGCTGAATAACGTAGTTATTTGGATAACAATTATAAGCCGTTGACTTAAGGAAAACGCGTCCTCCAGTCAGTCTTGGGAAGCTGATGGCTGAATTTTGACATGAGGGACTGACCATATGTTTCCCACAGTTATCAGGTTCTCTGTGCGGACTAACGTATAGTTAGAAGGAAGAAGCCAGGCTGGTAGTCCGACTGCACGAGTATATCAAGAAAACGAAATTCTCAAAAGACCTCATACTTAGTCGGCTAGGTAAATAGGCATTAAACAGCAGCAGCAGGCATGCAAACAGCTAGATTGGGAATAGACGATCAGTCCGGATTGGCATAGAGGTGGAAAATAAACCGAAGAATGCGAGCAGACCGAGTTTATAATAAAGGGAAGTATCTGTAGATCGCCTGATCACCCGATAACCTAAGGAACAGGATGCAAAGTACCACAAAAACTTGGTACGGGTTTACGACTGTGTCTCCCCTAATACTAGACAAGTTTTGGGGTGCCGTGAAAGTTCAAGGACAATTTGTGTTGATTTTCCTGTCGGAAACGTTTCTTCCAGACATATTTCAGATGCACAGCACTATCTCCATATTAATTTGTTTGGAACCGTCTTTAAGTCCAAATAAAACCCACTGAAATTTTGCTCCTTCTCGTTGCGCACTATGTCTTTTTGAGAGTACCCAGTTTACATTTAGGACTTTTTTCTTGAGCAATGCTCATTTTTTACTGCCTGTTATGCATTCATCGTTGGCTCAGGTTTCTGTGCGATTGTCTGACAGACATGTCATCTTGTGTGCTGATGATTCCTCGGCCTTCCCCTTGGCTTAGCTCACAAGCTTAAATCTGCCTAGACAAAACTGTCGTGGGTCTGGCAGTGCCCATTTTCAAAAAAGGGGCTTGTAGTGAGTGTGATAACCACAAGGGATTAGCTTGACCCTTGACGTTACGAGACTGTCGGCGTCACTGGTGTGGCTTGTGAAACACAGACTCGAAAGCAGCAAGCGGGATCCCGACCTGGTACGGGTTGTGTTGACCAAATCTTCACACTTTGTCAAGTGCTAGAACAACGCCTTACGTATAGGCGACCCACAATTTTAGTATTCCTGGATTTCCAAGGTGCGTTTGACTCGGTTTATCGGTCTGTTCTTATTGAAACGCTTGCCCATCAAGGAATGTCCTGGATGTTCATAAAAATAGTAAGCTCTTTGTATTCTCAGACCTCCGGACGTGTGAGAGCTTACGGAGAACTCCCCAAAAGCTTCCGTACACAAAGCGGTGTCCGTCAGGGATGCCCACTCTCTCCATTCCTATTTAATTTTGTGATCAATGGGGTAATGAGACGAACGCTGGTAGGTCTTCGAAACCCCGGTGTTCAAATAGCCTATGACGAAAGCCTTGTCGATCTTGAATATGCAGACGACATCGTTTTCGTTTTAGAAGAGGATGAGAAGGCCCATGTGTTTTTGGATGAACTGACCAAAGTCATCCCGTCCTTTGATATGCACTTTGCACCCACAAAGCATAAGGTCATGCTCGTGGACATGCGGTCACTGAACACGCCACTTACAATCCAGGGAGCGGCACTGGAAGTTGTGGAGCGTTTTACGTATCTTGGAAGTTGTATTAGTTCTGATTGTAGTGTGACAGATGAAGTTAATGCACGAATTTGCAAGCCTCGGGTCACGTTTGCTAATTTGAGACACCTATGACGTCAAAGTGGTGTATCCATGAATCTCAAGGGACGTGTGTATCAGGCTACAGTGCGGGCTGTTTTGTTGTATGGCTGTGAGACTTGGCTTGTTCGAGCAGCGGAACTGAGACGTCTTCAGGTGTTCGACAATCATTGTTTCAGGACCATAGCTCATGTGGGTTGGTGTCGGCGAATCTGTAACGAGGCAATTAGAAAGCGAGTTTTCGGTTGTACAACGTGTACTTCCATTGAAGAATGTGTCCAGCACCAGATGCTGCGTTGTTTGGGACATGTGTTGTGTATGCCGAACCATCGTTTGCCGAAGAGAGTGCTGTTTTCCGTGCCCAATTCAGAGTGGCGGAAGCAGAGAGATGGCCAGTGCTTGACCTGGCAGGGGAGTATGAAGGAGATTACGAAACGCTTGGGTTCTGTCGGTGCTACTCGCCTTCCAGGATGGAGACCGCGTGATCCCCACTGCTCCTGGTTGGAGGCGTTGCAAGATAAGTCTGCCAACCGATGTCATTGGCGATCTTGTTGTCAGTTTCTATCCAGATTGCCTGAATGAGTGTCTGGAGTGAAGGCACCTCGGAATGATTGTAGTAAGCTAGCACTAAGTCCCTCACCCCGTCCACCTTTATCCACTTCTTCATAATAAGGCTTTCAAATAAATCGTGGTTGTACGGCAGCGAAGCATTGGTGTTGAATACTGATGTCATGCTGTCGATGATGATGATGATGATACCATGGGTCTTAAGATGAACCTTGAAGAGGTAACACATTCAGCAACTCTCAGTTCATCCAAACTAATCCCCGTTACATGCCTCCATCTGCAGTTGTGTCACGCGGTACCTAGTACACATTAGTAGACGTTTATCCAGGCGGATTTTGGAACAATTTCTCAATGTGCTACATTATAATATGGCTGAAAAATTTAACGGTTCAGTTACTTTGGTCCCATCAGGCTGAATTCTCGAATCCACTGAAACCATTCCAGTCGGTCAAAACCAAGTCCACTCTGTGCCGAAAATGTCTTCACAAAGAAATTTTATGAAACCCTGGAGGCAGTGCAATGATACTGCTGACACCGGAGAAAAATTTCTTCAGCCTTTTCTGCTAATTGACCGGTACGCAATTCCTATCCAATGTTTCTGTCCGTCCAATTGCGTCATTATCTTTCTTTTGACGTAATGTAGCTATCCTCGTCTCTCACTGTCCCAGTTTCGATCCAGGCAGACATGATCTTTATCGCGTCATTTTGCCCGCCTTGCCCGAGCACACATGGCTGACTAAACCGCGCGTCCGACTGATTTAAATGCACATTTGTCCGAGGTGACCTGTGAGAAGCAAATTCCCCCCATTTTCTTCCTTATGCGAACAGTGGGTATCAATATTGACATATGAATCAAACTACTGACCACTCTAAACTGGTCAGCTGAACACCACTCTGATGTAAAGTCCAGTCAGCTGTTAAACAGATGATCACACGAATATCCTATCTACCCTCGAGTGAAAGATACTTCGTATTTCGGGGCTCCCGTGTACTAGTCAAATCATTGCAATTAACGTTCAGTCCTGTGGATTATGGGTTAGATTGAGTGCACTGGTAAACAGTTCACAAGTATTTTCATCTTTTCACTATACCAATACTCATTCATTTTGCGGCCAAAACCATTACCGTGACAAACACACAAACAGAACATTTTGTTGCACGAAGACTGTTTAGGTGGCCACTGAAGCCAAAGAACGAGGAACTACACAAAACAATGTTTTGTGACTTTCTACTTAGATCTTCAGAAAAAGAACGGAATAAAAATTTAGAAAGTATCGTGCACAATTGAGGGAAAAATTATTTGTAGCCTGCTTAGGCACAAAGAAGTGACCTTGATGCCTGTCTTTCTGCATATGAATGTTTTTTGCCCAATATTTTCAAGGTCACAGGTGCAGATCTTTGGTATTTGTGCATATCTCATCGATGAGGAGTTACACTGGTCGCCTGAATCCGAAAATGAAGTTTGACTGCACGAAACAACTCGTAGGTTTGGGAAAATGCATCGCTGCATTGTGTGCATTCGTGCATTTGAGTCGGATAGGCGCCAGACTCATTTTCCTTCCGCCGGGCTGCACCGCAGGTGTATTTACCTGGTAACATTGACTGGTGGCGATAATGGTATTTTCTTTGTCCCTTGTCTGTTTTACTGTTATCACGATTGATAAAGAAAGTTTCTTGAGTCGACCGGGATCGTGTACAATCAAACAAAAAACAGAGACAGTGAAAAAACTGCTAAGCTTACCACTTTACTTCAAAGGCACAGGCTTTGCTCTACCAAGCGGTTGGCTCACTCAGGCGGGTTTTCATAGGCCTTGAGAACGCGGTCACTGGCGCGTTTGATTTAACCTGTGTCTACAGTACCTCAGGCACGCAGTGTGACCGTCAGCAATAGACTGATGCACTAGCAGGCTCAAGATCACGCGGAACCGTTATTTGCACGAAGCAATAACACTGATCTGTCTTCGGTAGGGCTTCATGATATTCCATGCTCTTCAACCGAGTGTATCTTGCGCGGTAGCATCCTATGCTTTCATGTTTCACTCCAATAATAGGAGACTATTCAGTGATACGCAGTTTATTCCGCGGAGCCAGACAGATTTGCGTGGTAGATACACTAGAGGAAAATATTCACCTGATCGACTATACAGAAAAAATCTCTCAGCTGTGACATCCTTTCGGCGCCTAGCTGCTATGTCATCCGAAGGAAGTACGAGGGCTGAGATACTGCCGGACTGCCGGCCAAGCCTAGGCAGGAGCAGTCGAGATTCCGGGGCTCTGTTCGAACCGCGAACCTTCCAGTAAGTTTGCGCCTTAACCACTGAACTTTCTTAAGCTCGACTATGTATTGGATCAGATTAGTTCTGTGAAGTATAACAGACATGTCACAAGTGAGACGCGATTGTGGTAAAGGGGTGGGATTCTCGTTACCGAAATGCATCGGGAATAGTGTATAATTTCCGTTGAGAAGGTAGCTCTTTAACGGCCGTAATGCAAAGCTTAGCTCAGGTCAAACATATCTACGAGGAAACTCGAATCCCTGCCGATCATGCCAAGACAATATCATCCAGCATGTGTTTCCGCTGACAAGTTTTCCGCGACCAGTTTCCTACAGTTACTGATACGAACACCGTCTGGTTAACGAGACGAAAATTGCTTTGTGATTTACAAAGAACCGGGCTGCAACCATGGTCCTTAATCATTAATCTAGCTCAGTGTATGATGCAATCAGTCAGACAGCTCGATTACCTACATTCAAAGGCGACTTCGAAAAAACTGTTTTTTGAACATAAGAACAACAGCTGATGTTCTCCTTGCGAACTTACTATTAGGCTTGGATTGTGATTTTGTGACTGATATCGACGTTATACTGTTACGTTGCACTACCAGTATGGTACATGCAATGGGTACCTGAACTGGCTGTTTAATTGGTCAGATTGTTGATCGAATCAAGTCACCGTTGTGTACGGCTGAGCTGATACTAACTAGATGCGAATTTTGAGCTTCGACCGGTTGTTAGGATCATGTCGCATTACATAAAGCTCTGATAATTTCAGGGAAAGCTTTCGCTCTTACTGAAACTTAGCTGCTGGGTCTATAGAGTTCGGTCACGTGACCTCCTGATTCGTAGCTTCCCCACGCGCTTGATCTTACTTCACCGTTTGTTGCTTAACTGGACGTTTGCATCACATGGGACTAGCTCGATGAACTGGTGGATTTACTGGTAGAAGAAAGAGAATGTTGTGGAATTTTCCAGAATTCTTGGAAATTTAATATGGTCACTGAAATATTGTCCTTGTTTGTTCAAAATTTTGACCAGCTATGCCGGTGAGCCAAGAGGTTTGATGGAAATGCATTCCGGTGGAATGGACCGTGTCCGGGTGCGTGCGCTAGCAAACAACAGCTGACAGACTGTGTCGGGAGTATAACAGCAATTCATGTCCATAACATAGCTCGTATACGTTTCACATCCATAGCACTGCATCAAATACGACTTGCAAAATAACACAAGCTCCCTTCCCACACGGTTTGGATTTACGTAATTTTGGTGTAAATGTGGTGTTTTGGTTTCTCACTATCTTTCCCTAAAAGACGGAACTCCTGATAAGCTGACTAGAAATATGGATCCGATAACGTACCGAAAACACGCCTAACTGCCTGTTAACTGATATGTTCTGTTCCTTCTGACAGACTGATTTCTCAAGATTCCTTGCTTTTTTTCTGCAAAGCTCAGAAAGAACAAAGGGCATAGACACGTTGTGTGGCCCTCTGGGCCTGCCGATTCCTCGAAACAAGGCGGTAGAATGAGCTCTGTCCGACTGACAATCTTTACTGAGAAATGGGTTAATCTTAATGCGTCAGAACCAAAGTATGACCACTATCGTCCATTTACTGATCAAACTGGCCCAGAAAGCCATATTTTTCATGGGTTTGACGCTGAAGATGGTGCTACTACTGTACATCCTACTACTTACGATGAGGCTTGTGAAGTTGTTGACGAGAACGTTTCCGCTAGCCACTCACATGTGCGCTTACTTCTAGTAACCCCATTACCCGAAACGAGTCATACTTGGTTGTTTTCTTTACTAAATATTTTCTTGCCCCCCCCCCCGAAAAAAAAGTTCTANAGGAGTGTTGTTTACCGTCATATTTTCATCAGTACATTTGAACTAAACGACTAGCGTAGGACTCACGCCATTCACAATTAAAAGTGAGAATAGGGTGAAGAGAATCAGCCTCATACTCTCAACAGGGAACTAAATAAAATGGTAAAATAATATTCCGGTTATATATATGCATAGACTTCAGGAAGCGCGTTTTTGGTTGGTGTGAATGAGACTTCAACTTGGTTGGTTACTGCGAAAAACGGATTTCTATCACGTGTCTAACAAAAACTCAGAGGGTTTAGCCTCTCCGTTTATTGACCCTTGTCGTGAAAACTAAATCTGTGAACTGTGTGAACGTGTGTCTGTACGCGATACATCTGCCGGCTAAAACGATAGGCTTTTCCATCTAAAAATGAATGCCTCTCTAAGACGACCGCATTTTGCCCAAGTTCATTCAAACCATTCGTGGTTGGTACTCGGGCGACAAAGCTTACAACCTTGCTACTCGAGGCGGAACGGTTACGTGTTCAACTACAGGCCTGAAGGTCAAGTGTTCGAAACGCCCTTGAATAATGTGAAATACGTACTGTTGATGATTCAGAATAGGGGTGAAATAGCTGTCCAGTATATCTCGGGTTCCGTCCTGAGGAGACTGGACATTGTCGGGGTGTGACGGTTTGTGTGCCCCCCGCGACCAACTGAGCTACACTGGGGGTGTCCTTGAGACACTTTTAGAGTCTCTCATGACAGATTGGTCAATGGTTAGAGTTCTGACCAACACAGTCTCCTGGCCCTCCAGGTCAGGGGTCGGAACATGTGTGGTGACTTGTTCCATAAAAAAGGTAATGCGCCTGCATTTCTCACCAAACACCGTTGACCTGAGATCAGGCTTTTGAGACAAAGGCTTTGGTCGTGGGCTCTCATCGTCCTCTTGTCTAAGTCTTGGCGCCATGGCAGTGTCCCAGCTCACTCATAGGTAACCTCAGGCCAAATCGGCCGTCGTGTGGTGCCACCAGCTTGGTCGCGTTGCTTGCAGCACAGAAGGGCAAGTAAGTGAAAAAAACTTCTGACGCCTCCCTTCTTTCTCTGTCACGTACTTTTTCTCCCCACTCCCTCACCTCACTAATAACTTTCTCCTTGTAGGTCCATCAGTTAGGACCGGTGACTTCATTCGTCCTTCACCCTTTTTAGCGGCAACATCTGCGCGTCATCCGGCGCTGACATTCTCAGGCGGATGGAATTCAATCTTCAGGCCCCAAACCGCAGTCTTTCTTACTGCTTACAATGCTCGCATTCTGAAGCAAGCAGGACAACATGCAGCTCTTGCTCTCACACTGGACTTGCTTGGCATTGATGTGTGCTGTGTCTCAGAAGCAAGAATTTAAGAGCTAACCGCCGTATCACTTTCCACTCGCTTCCGGTTGCGCACCTCTGACGATCCAGGGACCATTGCGGCAGGATGTGCAGGGGTTGGTATCGTCCTAGGTCATCGAGCGGAAGGATTCCTGCTTGACTGGATACCCGTTCAGAATCGACCTTGTAGGGTTCGCCTGGCAACGTCCGTGGAGTCTCACAATCGGAAAGTTGATCGATGTCTGTTTATCGTTTCCGCTTACGCCCCAAACGCCCGTAGCTCTGACACCATCAAAGCGGGATACCGGCCTGGTAGGGTTTGCGCTGACCAAATCTTCACACTTCCTCAGGTGCTGGAACAACGCCATACGAAATGACCCACAATTTTAGTATTCCTGGATTTCCATGGCACATTCGACTCGGTTAACCGGTCTGTTCTCCTTAACGGGCTGGCCCATCAAGGAATGCCCAGGAAGTTCGTGAACATAATAAGCTCTTTGTATTCTAAGACTTCCGGACGTTTGAGTGCATACGGAAAACTGTCCAAAAGCTTCCGTCAGGGGTTCCCACTGCCTCCATTCGTACCTTATTTCGTCATCGATAAAATAATAAAGCGAATGCAAGAAGGTCTTTAAAACCCTGGTGTTCAAATAGCATGTGACGAAAACCTTGTCGATCTGGAATATGCAGACGACATCGTTTTCTTTTTAGAAGAGGAGGAGAAGGCGCATGTGTTTTTGGATGAACTTGCCAAAGTCATCCCGTCCTTTGGCATGCGCTTTGCACTCACAAAGTGTAAAGCCATGCTTCTGGACTTGCAATCATTGAACTTGGCAATTACTTTCCAAGGAGGGGCACTTGAGGTTGTGGAGCTTTTAAGGCATCTTGGATGCTGTACTAATTCCGATTGAAGTGTGACAGATGAGAACAGTGCGCGAACCTCTAAGGCTCGGGTCGCGTTGCCCAATTTTGTATGCCTATGGCATCATAGCGGCATATCCATGAATTTCGAGGGACGTGTGTATCAGGCTACAGTTAGGGCTGTTTTGTTGTATGGTTGTGAGACTTAGCCCTTTAAGGCAGCGAACCTAGGCGACTTCAGGTCTTCGACAACCGTTGTCCCAGAATCATAGCTCGCGTAGTCTGGTACCCGAGTAATCCGTAACGAGGCAAATAGGAAGGGAGTGTTCGATTGCGCAACGGGGACTTCCGTCAACGAATGTACCCAGCACCAGGAGCTGCGTTAGTTAGGCCATTAACTGCGTATCCATTGTTTGCCAAAGAGAGTGCTGCTTTCCGTGTCCAACTCAGAGTGGCGGAAGAAGAGTGGTGGCCAACGTTTGACCTGGCGGAGTTGCATGAAGGAGATTACGAAAGTTTTGCGTGCTTTCGGTGCAACTCTTCTTCCTAGATGGGCACCACGTGGTCCCCACTGCACCTGGTTATAGACGCGGCAAGATATGGCTTCCAAATGAGGTCATTGGCGTTCTTTTCGTCAGTTTTTATCCAGATTGCCTGAATAAGTGTCTGGAGGCGTGGGTACCTCAGAATGGTTGTGGTAGTCTCGCACTAAGTCATTTCCCCATCCACTTTTATTCTTTTATTCACAGTAAGGCTTTCAAGAAATCATGGTTGTATGGCAGTGAAGCATTATTGTTGAACATTGACGTTATGCTCTTGATGGTGGTGATGAGGGTGATGATGACGGCCTAACTTGACATCTTGTCATGGCGGTCCGGCTTCAGTGGTGTAATGTTTTTGTGGATTAGATTAGCTAGAATTCAGTTCCCTGATGTTCATCTATTGTGGCAAAGCCATCGGCAAGCATGACGATGCAAAACAGCGATAAATTGCGTTACAAGACTACTTGGCGTTAGGTGCTACTGTCTTCTGTGACAGAAGCGTCTGTGACAGTACAGCGTCTCCTCCAACAGGCCACAAACGGTTGGTACTAAGAAGCGCACACTCCAGTCGCCCACGGATTGACTGGGACCAAAGACGATTTATAAAGGTGCATTTAAAACTTAAAAAGGTGCGGCCCCACAAGGAACCTTAACAACTGCTGTTCCTCTGTTCGGACTCTTAGGTCAGAGGCCAAGGAAAGGGTCCCCGAAGTAAAACCTAAATCTTCCTTCTGCTTTGTTGGTCAGACTTTTCAGGCAGAGGCTCAAGGTGGAGTGCCTCAACCAGACCCTCCTTTTCGGCGTGAAAAGTATCATTCGCCTTTACAGCTCTTCGTTGGCTGACTTTTCCCCACACCTTCATCTAAGTCCCGGTTCATTTAGCCGTTAGTCACCTAACCGTTGCTCCCTATTTAAGCTTCTCTCCCATTATATAAATCAAAATAAACCCTTATTAAACTCAAAGGATCTGTTTCACATTGCTACCTTCAACGTCCGTATTCTGCGTCAAACTGGGCAACAGGCTACTTTTGCTCGGACACTGTTTACCCGTTCGATCGATGCATGTTGTGTCTCCAAAATGCGCATACAAGACCCCAGTTTTGCCATGTATCTCAAACAGTCCTGGACGAACCGAGATTCATCGAACTTTACAGTTTGGATATCTGGTAATCTTGGAGCACTGGAGCACACTAGCTAAGACGTGGTAGTTGTGCTTAGTCCTAGGACTGAGTGCGCTTTACCGGACTAGATTCCAGTAAGCTTCCGTCTTCACGCTGTTCGGCCGACAGTCCTAAGCTCAGTGCATCTCGAGGTAGTAGAGAGTGTTTATTTGTCCTTCTAGTATACGCTTCGACAGACGACAACTCTGGAGCCGAGAAGAATGGCTTCTAGCTAGATTTGTCACAGTACCTTTCAGTCAGCAAGGAATTGAGTTTTAGTGATTCTGGAAGGTGATATGAATACTTAGATCTGCGAGCCAAGTTCCTAAGAAGCCTGTCTTGGTGGCCGACTTAGAGTTGACACTCACTTTATAGATTGTGGACAGCAAATTCACTTGTTGCTAGCCGGCACAAACCTTCACTATAAGCGCTCACCTGGAGCCCAGCAGCTGCAAACTGCATTCAAATGAACTATTTGGCAACCAGCTACCTATAGGAAGCTTGACTGTCATTCACTGTGGAGTATATCACTTGAATCCGACTACGGCATTGTGCGGGCATGCTTCCCGTCGGAAATGTCGGTTGATGCAAAACCATTTAGTTCATCACTCAACGGTTTAGTGGATAGCTTAGAGAACTAAACAGACACAATGGCAATAGAGAGTACTTTAATGACAGTTAGAAAGCAGGTTAAATGAGCCATACTGACGGCTTTTGAAACCTTGCACGAGGTTGCCTGTACACCCCAATGAACACTGGATCTCGTCACAATCAGCAAGGAAATCATACCAGCAATAAACTACAATGATGATGCACCCAGATCTCCAAAGCCGGATAACGAAGGGTTTAGAGAGTGGGAGAGATCGCTGGTGAGTAGTGAAGGTTGGGGCACTGAAAAAGCTTTTGCAGGGGGAAACCAGCCGTTCCGTATGTGGCTACTTCGGTTAACTGGTCTTAGAGGAACGGGTGTTGGCAAAGCAGTCTTCAAAAACAATGGGCCCTTAATTCGTTCATAGGATCGTCTTCTTGAGCGACGTTGTCGCAACTTCTTGAAGGATTACATGAACCCGACTGGAATATTAACTCCATCCACGAAGGAAATCCATCATGAATTTCTCTTGCTTCAGTGCAGCGAAGCATCTGGTCTAGACAGTTTGCATCCTGCACTGTTCAGAGAAAAGTCCTT
>SJOL01007465.1:135971-149592 GCA_004794785.1 Opisthorchis felineus | reverse complement strand
GAGGGAATTACGCCTGACTTTTCATGGACCCCAACCTACAACCTTATTGAAAGACAGCTTAACCCGTGCTATGGAACACGCGTATACGTTTTGGTTCATTCGGTCACAAATTGACATTTGGATTGAGTTTCGGGATACGGTGAGTGGTAATAAGACTTAATGAAACGTTTTTGAGCTATTCAGTGCAACATTAATCATTTTGAAGTACTGCATTGTATATTAACTTTGACGGGAATCTATGAGAAACCGAGTCACCCCCCTCTCGTGCCGACCAACTACCCCGAAACACAGAGACAATAACCTTAGGCTTTTGTCCTGGTTGCTATAGCAACTTATCAAAAATCGTTTCGGTCAAATTCCTAATTTCAAACCACTTGAATACGATTACTCGCTTAGGCCCTCTCTAATTCACAGAGGATACAGAGAAGATTTCAATGTGATCTTTTTACCAGTTTAGCTCAGTGGGTTGATTGCGTTTTGAACAAGTGCTCTCGATAAGTGTAACAATAGGTGTACGCATGGTCAACGGGCAGGATAGACGATCTTTGGGTACAGTCCATTTTATTGTGCCTTACCTTACTTTATTCCTCCGCATGGAACGATGCGTTGCAAAAGATTTATTAGGAAAGAAGAATAACCGAGGGATGCATATCTTTCTGGCAGGACTAATATTTGTTCGAACGCAAAACCTGCTCATTTTGAATGTGGACCCAAGACACATTCCTTGGCAGGAACAGAGCCCGTTTGCTATCGATTATCGAGCGAGTGACCTAACCTATCTCACCTAACAGGTGAGATAACATGGGCGTTGCCTTTAGTCGCACATATACATTTGAATTTCAAATTGAGCAACCACCCTTCTGCCTGATGAACTCCCAGTTTATGTCCACTATTGCAGTTTGTCAAGTCCTCTTTTGAATTCTACGAGGAGTCAAGTTTTGAATAACCAGAATAAACAAAGATCGACTTGGATTGAGAGAAACGAAGACTGCTAGTGTCTTTTCTGTCCCACAGCGCTTTGATATGTGTGGTCACCCTTTGCGCCTTTGACATCCATTGTATTGCGTCATCTCACCTATCCAATTGAATTGCTGAAGCCCAGCACACGTTTATGATGTATTTTTGCGGTCAAAAGCCATGTACTGTGATTTGTACCGGAAGTTGCCTTTTATGCAGGCCTCTATCCTTTTCACATTTCTGCAATCGCACAGCAACAACTACCTTCTCGCTTCGATTCTTCCCTAATTTGACGCTTTGTAAGTTAGCGGTCACGTTGTATAATACTGTCGTTGCAAGCTGTGTTTCACATGTATTGGGTGCCGCCTTTTGTCGGTGTCGGTAGTAACTTAATTGAGAACACCCAGGACTCCTTCCCTTTCATCTGCGTTATAAAACTTATGCGAATGTCGTATATGATTGTCAGTAGCATAGTTGTAGTAAAATGAACCGGCCAACAAAGCAGATTTCTTTGTGACGGCTAGGGTAGAATGTGTCCAACCAGTAACAACTAATGTCGAATCAAATTAGCTTAGCCAGAACTGGAGGTTAACAGCCTGAAATCGCTAACCGCATGCCTCATTCCTCCACATCAACCCAATGAGTACCGCTGAGGAGAGAAGTGCTGGTTTGGCCAAAGCCCATAGATAAGAAATCATCAGGTTCTCCACGAGAATCGATGGTTATGCAGGTAATACAAAATAATACGGCACTCTGTGCATGAGGACACTCCATGTAACAGCCCCATCCATGATGCCACTGTACGAAAATAGGCATGTTAGTAGGCGGTGTTTGTAAAGTTAATTCTCTGAGTTGTATTGACAATCATTCTGGCGGAACTGAGTTGCATGTCTATGATTTCTGACTAGAATTTGGCAACGATGCTTTTGGGAGTCAAACAGATGGTGTGTAACAACATTTGATGAAGCTAAATTAATGGAGTCAATTGGATTGAAAACAGCATGGATAATCTGATTGTATTTTTCAAAACGTTTCTCAGTCTGAGTAATTAAAACTGCTTTAATCAACCAATCAATGCAATCAATACGGATCCCATTGAATATCTATCGGTTAGAAGGCAGACTACATATTGGAGGAATATAGCATAACGGTTTTTTACGTTGGGTAAGGGTTGGTAAGCAATCTTTGAACCATAAGCCAAGCAAAGATTTTATGCTAAGACAATCCCTGGGAGAAGTTATTTAAAGTGATACGGAAAATGTAACTGTAATGAGAAATCTTGAGAAGTGTGTAAAGGGGAGTATTCAACAAGTAAACCTATAGAGGAGTCTTCAGCGACCTTATGAGTAAGGCATTTCGTTTTTCTTAAGAATGATAGAAATAATAATAGGCATTAAGCTGTAACACCTTTTTGGTGCCTAGTTGTCATGTCACCCGAAGGAACCACGAGGGCTGAAATTCTATCAGGTCTCTTATGCCTAGATAGGAGTGGTCGAGATGTCAGGGTTGGGATAGAAACCCTGAATCTCCCGATCAGTAAGTTCAGGTCTTAACCACATAGACATCTGGCGGAATAGTATCAACAAGCTACTTTTTCGGTTGGTTAATTCAAAGTTTAAAAAATGGGTGTGGAATTCGGCAAAGTTTTCTTTGAGCTTCATTAAAACTTATCATGAAATTCATGGTGTAAAATTCTGTCGGTAGTGTGCTATCATTCGCCACATGAGTATTCTTTTTACCTTTTGTAATACGGACCTGTCAACCCTACAAGTAGGGAGGGGGGTGGAGAACATTCTGTAACTCCACAAGGCCAAACAACTCAGTCTTCTGCCAGTTCATCGCGGTCAGTTCAGCGAAGGTCAGTTTAATGCGGGGGGGGGGGAGGTTATCTCCAGGTGAGCTTCTTGTGAGTCGCTTTTTTGCCGGACCAAATCATCTCGGAAAATCGAATCGCCTGTAATTCATTCCACGTCCCTCTTGTAACTGAGTTGATTGTAAGTAATTGAGTTGAGTAGGCTTGGATATGAGGGTCAATTGACGAACTTTCAGATTTTCGCGCTCTCTTTCTTTGGTCAATAAAGATGGAGGTATTAGAAAACTAAAACTGAGTGATCCATAGAAGGGAAGCAAGTGAGCAAAGTTGTAAAAACTATGTACGTTACGACTGATTGGCCTAAGTGGCCAGCGGTTTTGATCTTTCGAAAATTCAGTCCACAACAAATATAGTAGAAAAGTTAGGTTAGCTGTGAACGCTGTATTTATTGAAAATAGCAAACAGAAACTGTTTCGATTACAGGAGAAGGAATAGAAATGCCCAATAAAGAACGCCTTTCGTGCCTAAACAGTTCACATCCTTGCCAAGCTATGTTTTTTTTTCAAGCTGTTAGCCGTCTCCCCAAAGATCATGCCAATCAATCGAACTATTTGACTTGAAAATTTGAGGATCAAACATACTGCGCAACAAAATGTGAAGTTAAAAGTTCCCAGGAAGGACGTAGGGTTCTTAATCCTGCTTTAAACGTAATAGAAGCAGAGAAAATGGTCATTTGAGTCAAAAGAGTTTCAACGGTGTCGATGTCCACATTACTTATACGAACCGCCGCTGAATTTGACAAGAGAGTAAGTTTGACAAACAGGCCAAGTACTTTGATGAATGTGTGCTCAAATTAAGAAGCCTGCATTCCATATGTGAGATTGATAAAACGACTGGTAAAGAAGTACCAGTTGTGATCATATAAATAAATGTAATCGTTCAACTCTAACACTCTTTCGCTGTCTAGCTGCCATGCCACTCGAAGGAAGCATGCGGACTCAGATACTGTCAGATTTCCCAAGCCTAGTTGGAAGCAGTCAAGGTGCAGAGGTTGAGTTCTACTTACGAACCTTTCGGTCAGTAATTTCGTTCCCTATTTATTGAGCCACCTTGAGAACATTTCACTTGTGCAGTTGTAGACCAAAGGTCTTTTGGGTAAAAAAAACTGAAGAAGAACATCGTAAACGGGAGAGATTCAGTTGTGTCTCCCGTTAAAACTAAATTGGACAGTATTCTGGCACTGCTTCGCGTAAAACAACAGACAGCCGATAACTGGGTAAGAGTATGTGAGACTGGAGTGCACGCTGCTGGTGTGGTGGTACCCCGCTCGCCTCACATGTCAGATGTTTGGAGTTCAATCCCCCATGGGGCTAAGGATGCGGACAGCAGACGCACTTTCATAAGAACAAAATTATTGTCTGGGGCCTGTCCCTTTGGTATGGACTCGCCATAATGATAGCATCAGAACTGGGGTGATATGGATGTGAACCAGGGTTTGGTCGCCCAAAGAAACATGAGCGCATACCGTTATGGCCCGCAGTGAAAGGAAGAACTTTCACATTATTGGTGCAGTGCCAGCTACTGGCTCCATAATTCCTATTGTCAAAAAAGGATGGTAGACGGACCAAGTCCAAAACCAGTGGATGCGAGACCTACTGATTTGGTCGGGTCAGGGTGACAAGAAACTAGTCACCGTTTCCCATAATGCTGCGTGTCAACAGCACATGGGGCAGTCTTCATAGAGAAGACCGCATAGGTATGTCACAATTTTATAATATGAAGATGCTTGCAGTATTATTTTACACTTATTTCTTGGAAACAGAAGGGTCCGGGGCATGTGTTTGCACGATGGCGCTTGAATAATGTCACAACATAAACACGCCTATTGAGGAGACGATATCAGTCAGTACTTGTTGGTGAGCTTGATTCCCAGAGGCACAGCTCTAGCAGAGAGGTCTATGACTGGGAACGAGCTGTGAAACGCAATTTTTCTAACTCAGCTAGGCATTCTGTTGTATTTTTTTCCCCCGCAAGAATAAGGAATGACCGGAAACCCGGGACCAACTAGAGGCAGAGCAGCCAAAGATGGAAATGAAGTTTTTATCTGCACACAACCAAATCTCTAAACCAAAATCTGATGGAAACACTACAAAGAAACGAATGGACACATTTGAGAAAAATGACAAAAGCACTACGAAGAGCGAGACACCTCAGTTAAGGAAGGCTAAGTGCGTATGCGATATAACTGATTTGGTTTCGAACCCCGAATTAATTAATTTCGGACTATGAATTTCTAGAACAATCAACATATTAGGTCATGCTATCACCCTCAAACTGGCCGACTCATTCCGGTGTCATTTGTATACTCTATCTCAGACTTTGGAAACCTACATTTTAGCTATTTAGCTTTTCCTGTTTCAACAGACCGCTGGGATATCCTGTCTTTGGTCACTTTTTCTGGACATTTTCGAACCGCTGTCTAGTGAATGCCACTCAGTCACACGAATGGCTTCTGTTGCAGATACCAAGGCCACCAATCATCCTTATAGAAGCTAAATTAAGTATATACAGCAACACACACACAGAGCAAATAAATAACGCACTTAGTCCATTTTCTTACCAGTGTAGTATCTTTCAGTCATGAGTGTATTTATTTGGGCTCTCCAAAGGTGGAACTAATAGGGTCTCCACATTTCAGCAATGGGTTTCGGTTTGGATTGGTATTTACCCATGTCAGTTGGCCGGCATTCGTTATTTTGGAAGCTTAAATGGTTTGAACAACATAAAGATAATTTTGATTTGAATCTCTCGTTTGCGATATCTTTTTGTTTGTTAAGAAAATGTGCAAAATAAGTTTGATGAAACTCGGAGATTAGGTCTAAATGACGGTTCCCAAGAACAGCGAAACCGAGTGCTCTGTCAAGAAATTATCGGCCTGAGAGGCATTGCCATTTTAAATCCCACCGAATATTCACTCTAGTTTTATGAGAATAAGTCTACATACAACAATGACAATCGCTCGACGTTCCATGCCCATCTCTGAGAACTTTCGAGATGCCGTACCGATATGATGAGCATCATGGTTAAATCACCCAGCCAGTCACTTTCAATTTCCGCACCAAAAGATTTCAGTGGGATCACCTAAAACAAACAGAGCGGCAGCGTGATTCAGTAACCATGCTTCATTTATGTAGGTTTCATTAGGTTGTTGATGATTTAGATTTAAATCAGTAACAGACAGGAACGTGCAAACATAGGTAGCTTGCGCAGATTGAGTTATTTCTGTTGTGATCAGTCACACGATTTCAACGTTTTTTGGCTCCACCTACTGAGTTGATTGCGATACAAACTGGACGTCTGTTTTTAGGGAGAGCCGGAAATTTTTAGTGCTACCGGTTCTCACCAAAGTAGTGACCAACTTTTCAATGAAGTTCCGAAGATCGCGCAAACTCTCTTCTCTTCAACTTGCAGTCCAGGAACGCCGTTTGCCAACTTGTCGTCTATACTAAGCACATCGGTTCTATTATATTGCCCTTTTCTCTCGAGGTTTTTCTCTCAGAACATGTTTTTATATTCAGTACGAATCTTTACACCAGGTAAAGAGGTTCACCAAAAAGAAGAATATCGGAAACGAGTGCTATAAAGATGAAAGGATGGGATAAGACCAAGTAAAGGGGGTCCCCTTGAACGAAAGCAACTCAAGGAAGCGATGTGAAGCAAAACTTCTATGGATGACGAGATAGTAGCGCTAGGCGATAAGCAGAAAGTGGGGGTAATGTTGAGAATTTATGAACGTTGACAAAATCCACTGTCTAAAAATGATTTGGATGAATCGTTAATGTGGCAGACCAGGAATAACATTTTGAAACCTCTTGCTGAGTGAATTCTCCTATCGGAGGTCTGTTTCAAAGCCAAGAAATGATAACTGAAGTTGCTTTTTGGCATTTCGTTTTCAGTAATACACATAACACCATTTAGATTGGCTGTTTCACCCTCAAATCTGAGAAGCCCGGGGTAAGAAGGTTCACAATGCAACAGGCGCTTGTTCACATGTTCATACTGTTTCAGTGTGCCTCATTCAAAATGACCCAAACACACCCATACTAGCAATGAAACTCACCAATCACAAAGAGTTTTTTTCACGAGCATGTGTTGTATAAAACAAGGGCTTCGCCAAAGACGGGGCTTCCAGGTCAGTCACTATGCGCGCTGGTTTACTGTTACTGTACCTCGCATGTTTCATACAGCTTGCGCAATCGTCACGTCGCAAAAGATGGCCCAACATGGTAAGCCATTTCGTGCTTGAAAAGCATGCCGAAAAAATGCGAATCTAATCTGATTATAAAAGGGGAAAAACTTTCTATCCTCGGTATTAATCGGAGAAGGAACCTATTGTCCCTTTTCCCAACTCATGACCTCTGCGTTTCATTTGTAGGAGTCAGTGAAGAAAGCTCGTAAGTCTCTGTCGTGCCATGATTGTCAAAATAGGTCTTCATACTGGGTGATGAATGCTCATTTAACTGCGACAGCATAAAGCTATAAAAAATTTGAAGGGAAGTGAGTTATCGTCAACCTCATTTTTTACTCTTACAGTTTGCAAAGGTTGCACCGCCGTCGTCGGAATAGCAACCACGGTGCACACATTTGCGCAAGACAGTGGACTACTCGACAAAGGAATTGAAGCAGTTTGTGAAAAAATGTCCAAACATTCAGGAGTAAGCCAGCTCAAAATAATTTTTCTAGCCACTCTATTTGTTATAATTTGTCAGTTCTACAGATAACCCATGTATCCCTTGAGTGGGAAATTGTTCCTGACAGAGAAAGCAGTCAGCACTGGAACTAAGGCAAACTAGCTTGAAACTTTAGCCAAATATATTATACTTCTGTTGGAAGAACATTTTTCTGTCCTGGGGGTTATCATCAAGACCGTTACTGCAACATCAAAACCAACCCCTTGAACCCCTTGAAAGTGTTGTGGCTTCGATCACCCGCATCATTCAGTCTCCTAAGTATTTGATCCACAAATATTGAAAGCTTCCTCGTTCCTCTTTGCCCGCTCGAAGCATGCGCGAAATGCTAGCACCTGTTTTCCTTTGAAGGCCTGCAAAACCTACGCACCCAAAATAACGAAAATGGCTGGAGACAAGGCTGTCGAAAAAGGATCTTCCGGAACATGTAGGGTGAGTAATTTGTTTTCCAAAGATGAATAGTCAGAGCAGTTATGTCGTTCAATTCGCCTGCGGATACACACTGCCTCTCGATGTCTGTAACTGTTAAAGTTTGAGTTTGAGTTTTTTTGGTTGCCTTCTTCCCATCCCTCTTAGGTCACATTCTGTTTGGACTCGTCTTTGAGCGAACGGTTCCCCCTGATTTAGCTAGATTGACTGAGTGACTAGGCGGGCGGATCGCCTGACGGTTAAAGACCCAAAATCCAAAAAAAAACGCGGCTCGAATGGGCAGCGTGAACACGATTCCAAAAAATGACTGTTTGCCTAAAGGTTCAACAAACACCTCAATCGTTCAAAATAGCAATCCATCATGTTATCTGTCCTTCTTTTCTTTGCATCAATATAGTTTCTGCGCCTGTGTTCCGGAACGCAAGAACAATAAAGAAGGCTAGATTAATGTGCGTAAGTAGACCACATACGAATGTACAAATACTCAGCAATTTACTGTAATGTGGTCGCTGTTTAACAAAACTAATACAAATACAAGTTTTCTTTCAAAATTATTCTACATAGAATCAATCGTTTTTTGTTTTTTTTCCTCAAGGCTCAAAGAACACAATTTGTCTTTTTTCTGTCACGCGTTTTTTAATAAACATGTTGTAATAGCCGTGTGTTATGTCATTCTTCCTGTAGCTGAGCATGGTGGCTCCCAGTACAAAAACCCCTTCTCTCCAAAGAAGACGTTTGGTTAGAATTTTATGTAGCTCGGATCTTCGCGGAGTTTCTCATATCATTTTGGTTAATGAATAGAGGTCTGACGAGCGCAGTCTCCCGATTCTCCAGGTTGGGGGTTAGGAAATGTCCGGCGAATATTTCCTTGGAAAATTTGTGCCAATGCCGGCAACCATCCGCAGCTTCTTTGCAGTGCTTTTGAGATAAAGATTTAGCTGGGGACGCCAGTCGTCCTGTTTGGACGCAGGCGACCTGACTGTAAGGGAGACCACGTACAGTCATGGAGTCACAACTAAACTATTACCAAACTATATCTACCGTCGCGTGGTGCCGTCAGTCGGGCCTCTTTACTTGTCACATACAGCGGGATGAGTAAGTGAACACATGCTATCGCTGACACCTCCTTCCCCACAATTTCACCTATTCCCTCCCTACCCTACCCAATCATAATTTAGGCAGTCTTTCTCCGCAGGTCCCAGCACTAAATGTGACTTCTTTGTTTGCCGTGCATGATGTCCAGCTTCAGTTATGTGGGTCCAACTTCGTGAAAAACCCTAGACACCCTGAAGTTGGCTTTCAAACCCTGAAAACCGGTCTACATGGCTGCCTTTTATGTTCGCATACTGAAGCAAGCGGACAGCAAGCTGCTTTTGCTTGTAAGTTGCCAACTTGTACACAGTTACCCTGAACCCCAAAGGTTTGAAGGGGAGAATAAAGTGGTGGTATGTTTTTTTAGGGAAGGTATAAATTTGAGGTCCAGATCAACACTTGACCTGCAGGTGTCGTAGTGTGTCACCACATACCTAATGGAATGTCCAAGAAGCGAAGCCGAACAAACAGACAAACAAAACAAGTAGATGAGCTTCGTGCGAAAACCTGCATCGGAGCTTCTGATCAATGGGTTGGCCCCATGATACTGGTGGCTCCGAATCCTCGTTCACAACCAATAGGGCGGTTTAAAACCAGGTGTGCCTGACAACCTATGTCAGCGCTGCCTAGGGAAGTCGCTTCAACTGAGGTCAGGATGGGCGTACATTTTTTGCATCTTTGCCAGAAAAGATCGACAAGTTTTTCGGCCGATTGCTTCACCTTAGAGTAGTTGCTGGGCTGGGTAACTGTTTTTGTTGCTCGAGAATAAAAACGTTGGTTCAGTTAGATTTCGTGCTCAAATTTATAGGTTAATGTGGCGGACGACTATTCGGTCTGATTAGGTAACAGGGCTATCACAAAATCCAATACGAATGGTGAGTCAATTTTTACACCAGGTTGCTTCTGTGCTGCTCGCGGGAGATGAATTTGCTTCGTCGTTTCTCTTGGACTTTGTTGACACAGTCTGCTTTCATAAATTCTCTGACATTTGACTACTGACTCGAAGGTAAAAGCCAGAAATCAATAATCACGAATATCTGAGGGTTCGTCACGAAAAAACCACTGCATTCAAAACGTTGCACAATGTGGAGCGGCCGGATCAATACATTTATTCAAATTATGCGACCTTTCGATTTTCCAAAACTTCTCGAGTGGTAGGTAGTTGTGTAACTAGTATGCCATTTTTGCGAAAATGCACCGTCGGAACTAAATGGTTGGATAGATGATTGTCAATTTCTGATCAAAGTACAAAAGTACAAACTTCTAAATGGAGTAAAATGACCTGGTTGGTTACACTTTTTTTTGGAATATATATGAGATTTAACAAACTAGTGAATTAAGAGGGCACCAAACTCTTGGAATTTTATGGACTCGGTTTTCACGCCCAAGTTGTACGTTTTTTTCCCAGGGAGTATGATGTTGGTACCGCGATTTCCTACTATATGTGCTGCACCCAATTCAAGGGGGCTATATGTCTCCACCTAAGTGTGTGTGTGTGTGTTCACATGCTGCCACGGACTGACTATTTAATCGAAGCTGTCCTGTATAACCAGTCAGGATGTAAAGAAACACAACAGAATCAAAACAGGACACTGTGACAAGGAAGTTATCTAAATCCCACCTAACATAGAAACTCTGCCAGTCCGGCAAACAACTATCGGACATGGTAATTCTTCCTGGAGGAAACAATCCTTGGAGGAAATTCAGAAGTTCCCGAACAGATAAGTTACTCCGTTGGACATTGTATTGCATGTGCTCGTCGATATCAGGCCGTATAAAGAGGGAACGCACGGTAATCGACTTCAAAAATACTTACGTTTTTTTGTTTTACCACGGGACAATTCGTCATCCTCCACCGACTATATTTGATCAGGCTGAGTACCATCACCGTATCTCAGACGGTCAGGACCAAGGAATCTCATATAACTCAACCACATCGGTGCGCATGTATACTAGTGTCCTTGTTACAGCTTAGGCAGTGAAAAATCGGAACTTAAGATAATAAGATATTTTCGAACCATTAATAGACCAGTGATCAGCTATTGTCCAAGTGGAATAGTTGCGGATTCACCGTCCTTCGAACGAAGAAACTCCTTATTGTGAATTCCATTGTGTTAGGTTCAGAAGTTGTCCCGTCTTTGGAAGTCACGGTAGTGTTTTTTCTCTGTTTTAACCAGTATAACTTGGCCTAGCCATCTGGTACTACGGCCACTAAGACCTGAACAACATTTAGAGTCCTGTAACTTCATTCTTTTGGAAGTTACATCTGCTCTGATTGTGGTGTGGCAGATGAGGTCAGTGCAAGAATCTCTAAGGCGCTTGGTAATCTGAGAGGCGGTGGCATATCCCCGAATACCTAAGGACGTGTACGTCAAACCATATTACGGCCTGTTTTGTTGTATGGTTGTGAAACGTGGTCTCTTTGAACAGCTGAACTGAGATATTTTACTTCTTCGACAAAGGCTACCTCAGAACCATAGCTCATTTAGGTGAATCCGCAACAGGACAATTAGAAAAATAGTGTTTGGTTGTGAGACGGGGACCTCAACCGAAGAATATTCCCAACACAAAAAGCTGCGTTGATTTGGTTATGTGTTGTGCATGTTAAGCCGTCGGTTATTCTGTTTTCCGTGTCCATTTTATAGTGAAGCAAACGGAGAGGTGTTCAACCTTTGACCTGGCACTGGGAAATAAAACCGACTGCAAAATGTCTGGGCAATATCTGTGCGACTCTCCTTTCAGAGTGGGGTCCGACTGATCCCCCCTGTGCATAGGTAGTGACGATGTAGGATGTGGTCGCAACTCGAGGTCAATGGCGTTCCTGTTGTCCGTTTCTATCCAGTCTGAATGAATGTCTGGAGGTGTGGCACCTCGAAATGATTGGGATAGGCTAGCACTAGGTCCCTTCCAGATCCACTCTTGCTCTTTGCTACACAGTAAGGCTTCCGGAGTAATTGTGGTTGTGAGGTAATGTTTGGAAACCGATGCTGTGCTTTCTCTGGTCTGCTTTTGCACGAGCATGTGCAAGGGCCTGTGGTAAATGATTCCTGGACCATGTAGTACACGTCGCGCCTACGTACGGTGCCTCAGGTAATTAGGGAATAGACGAGACCGTTTGGTATTCATAAGCAGATTTATCAGAAAAACTGCTTCTAGAACACAAGGGTGGATTTACAGCCCTCAATCTCATCCCCAAAGACGGGAGAAATGTTTCCCGGACAATAATAACAATAATAATAATACTAGCTCAGCTGTAACACTCTTCCGGTACCCAGCTGCCATTCTACCGAAAGAAAACACTAGGTCTAAGTTACTGTCATGTTGCCCAAGCCTGGAGTGAAGCAGGCTAAATACCGGGGTTGGATTCGAACCACGGACCCTCTAATTCGTAAGTTCACGCCTTAATCAGTGAGCCATCTCGAGCTCATGTCTGGTAGAAACTAAGAGTGAAGGCAGATAGATTGAATCCCGGTCACACTGACAATATACCATGTAAATTGGCTAAAAAATATCCAGAAAACCCGCTAAATTACCCAGCTTACAAAGTAATAAATGAAACTTAAGGCTCCCTTATTTGTTTAAAAACTGACAAGAGGTGACCCTTGCAAAAGAAATCCGATCTAGTGTGAAGAGACGATTTTATGGCCTACTTGACCAGGAGCCCATTTCAGCAGGAAGACAGACAACTCACTCACATTAACTCGTTTGAAGAATGATGAAACAAACTTGAACAGGTGTCATGAGTTTTCTCAGAATATGTTCAGGACTAAGTTCGATCTATTTGCATTCACATCACTCTTGTCCTTCCCCCATTCCAACGCAATTATTCATCTTAAAGAGCGGAAGCAGTGGGGCTGCGGTTCGCTCTTATCGGAGCTAATTAGCAGTCCATGTCTCTGTAAAACCAGTTTGGTTCCTTTAGGCAACGGTGCAGCCTAGGTCATTATTTGATCCTGTTTGGCACAATTTTAGAGTGAACCCCTAAACAGAAACTCAATATGGCTTAGTCCATTGAAGATCGAACAGATGGTGTTTTCAGCTTTCTGTATAAATACCCCTGGAAAATACGTGGCTAGAAATTATACTTCCGGGTTGTAAGAAGTCATCTTAGCCAGTGATACTGTCCGTTGGACCGTACTAATTGTTGACAAATACTGCTTCTTGGTAGCACACGTTCACCATGATCTCAGAATTTGTTTTCTTTTCAAGATTGTGTGATGTGGGTCTCACATCCTCAACACTTAGTAGACCCTCTACAAGGATTGTGAACAGTCAGGTGTTACACTTGTGTGCTCTTAAGTCAAAATTCTCCCCGACAAATACTATCGTATGGGCTAAGCCAATAGATCGCTTTGACTGACTCTTTTGCAAACAATGAAGTTTTTAGCGGGATATCCAAAAAACTTTTTGTTCTTGCTTTATTTAACTGATTGTGCTACACGAAGGCCAGCTCAATTTTCATTGGAAACGGCATACAAGCTATCAAAGTAGTCTCGTAGATATCAATATTTGGTGAGGAAAACTTTGCATGTCTTACTACCCTTGTAAGGAGGAAACCCTTCGCTGCAGACTTATTTATTAG
>SJOL01007465.1:81834-130541 GCA_004794785.1 Opisthorchis felineus | reverse complement strand
ATATATATATATATATATATATATATATAATATGCACTGAAGTCCTTCAAACTTGTCATCTTCTAAATGTATCGGTGTGTACATATCCCTATTCCATGACACCGTTTTCTGGTCCTCAAATACATCAGGCCCACAATAAGGTTTTTGTCAAAACAGGAATTCTCACAAATACCATCCAAATCTCCGTGCTCCGTGCGAACATTGACTTCAGGAGAACAGCAGCCTGTCCATAAGGTGCTACTGTGAATAGCGCCGTTTACTGGTTGGGATTTCTTGAGTAGGTCAAAGGAAAACTAGTTTACATTCAGTTTGATTTCACATATCATTTTCGAAATGGAATTCCCAAAGCTTTTGCGGTTATAAGTTTGCTAAGAAGATATTCGGTCGATGGTTTCCTCTAATTTTCAATTCCGCAGCTGAAGAATTACTTGAATTTTCCAACCGAAAGAGAGGTGCCGTAAGCTCAGTTAGTGAGCTTGGGTCTTGTATGCGAACTTGAAAAATGCAGCAAATGTCTATCGAAATAACATCAAGAGTGCGCCTCAACTTCAGCCTGTTGAATAGCTGGCCTAAGCGTTCAAACAGTAAAGTCCACAATAAAAACGGGGAAAAGGGATCTGATAACTGGTAGTGGGGTGGTAGGTGTGAGCGGTGGTATACAGTTGCCCACTCTTTTGAGTATCCGACAGAAGTGCTCACAGTTGGACTTTACGAGAGAGTGGTCGGTAAATGGAAGTGAGGGGATCAAGAGAGAATGATGAATAAAGACTAGAGGCGTCATCAAGTGTAGATTAACGCTTATTCGCTGTGCTGTTTGCAGCGAATAAGGCGATCCGGCTGATGTCACCATGAGACGGTTGATGTGGTATGGTATAGTACCAGTGCCAGCCTAGATAAAGGGAGGATTACGGTCCTCGGACAGAAAGCCCGACTAAAAGACATGACTGAGAGGCGGTTTTGGTTGGAGGAGGTTACCAGAGTAGTGTACTTTTAGGGGGAATTCATCAAGCCTAATTCGCTCCTACTTAAAGGCTAAGGATAATCTGTCCGCCGAACGTTTTGTGCAGTACAGCCCTGAAAGCTATCATGATAAGCACACCCTGAGTAGTGGTCCAGCCCCTGCGATGATCCTGGACGCGTTCCACCCCATTTATAGCCGTCTTTCGGTACATTCTCGATTGTGGTAGCTTGTTGTTTTTTATGACGAAAAGTGCGATCTGAGCGGACGGCCCGTGGCTGGAATGG
This sequence comes from Opisthorchis felineus, assembly GCA_004794785.1. NCBI lineage: Eukaryota > Metazoa > Platyhelminthes > Trematoda > Opisthorchiida > Opisthorchiidae > Opisthorchis > Opisthorchis felineus. The sequence continues at coordinate 129,296 of SJOL01007465.1, read as the reverse complement.
GTGGATCTGAACCAAAAACGTTTTGGCCGTGTCTGATTTTTTAGTGTTACCCTCATGAAGCACTATCTCAGACTGGTCCTTGTCTCGGACTTGTCCGTCAACACATAATTTTTAAAAGTGAGACTCGTTGCTCCCATTCTGAATTGAATTATACTAAATATTACCATCTTTCAAAAATTTGCTTACATTTGTATGTTTGAGTTTGCAGTTAAAAACACCCAACTCCATGAGTTCAAGGTTCTTTTGTTCCGGACACAAGTACAATAACCGGATTAAATTAAAACACACTTTGTTTCAATTGAATACACATAAAATTTAAAAAGGTTGCTCGCCCCACAAACTGATCAAAAAGTTGGGAATTACTGAAACTGTTTTTCAAGTTCAGTTGTGTTGATGATTTGATATTAGTCGGGTAGAATTACATCAAGACTTAACTTGCTCACAGTCGAATATATTAAACCTCATCAGTTTCCCGGACAGACTTGTAGACAGACTTAATTTCCGACAACTGCAGTTCAGATACTTACTCGGGCACCTTCGGCTTAACTACGGCTCCCTGTTGTAAAGTGTTTTACAAAAGCTGTTCTACCAGTTATGACTTCCTCTTTTGTGTTGAGAAGTATTTTCTGCAACCCAAGAGGGAGGCAGTAATTCAGTCCTTTCGAAGTAGACTGTTCCATATGATCACCTGTCGGTGTAAACACAAATTTTTCAAAATTCTTCTCCGTCCAACTATTCGGCACTAGTGAACTTCTGACATACGGAATGCCTCTGACCATCAGCTTGGAGTTCATTCAGTGCTGCAACCTTTGACTAAGGTGAGTCGTTGATGTGACCGTTGCGCTGTGCGGTAGAAATTAGTATAGAATGTACTTCTTCAGAGCAGCTATAAGACAAAGCTGATGATGTGTTAACGTTCCTTTTGAGTTCACTAAGCGTCCACTTAAAACTTACGTTTATAGATTTGTCACATTACAAAGACACTGGAAAAACACGTGGCGATCTTCATAGGGAATGGGGGAAGCCAGAGGTTAGGAGCTGGGTACACAAGTGTTCCGAGTCGGAATATGAAACCGAGTGTCACAGCTTAATAAGCCTTGCTTAGATGAGTGCGAGTTATTTGAATGCAGACCAGAACAGTGAAAGATTGACCAGCAGATGCCGCAGAAAATCGCTCTTCCGAGACTTGCATTTTTAGGACAGGGGATTTAAGGTAAACTATCTCATCCTCAGTTGCTTGGCTGGAAGAGTGCGATCAAGAGTGGCTTTCTACGAAGATGTGATCTTTTCACATGGTAGTTGCAAGGAAATCTTAATTTTGACGGCAACAAACGTTCATGTCTGCTCTAGGGTTTGCACGCTCTCTTCACACAGTGCTTTGTTTAGCGACGGCGGGTAAAAGTTAACTAACGCGCCTAGATTTGAGAGGTCCAAACTAAGGGAAAATAATTTATTGGCCAGAGTCGGCATGGGTCTTTCACTACCATGATCATAAAGTCACAAAACGTTATTGTCAATCAGCTCCCTCACTTTATGTTCACAGTCAGCAGCTGTAGGTTATCCATCCATCTACTCAGGCCATGATGCGAGCCAAATGCACAAGAGCATTCTGTTCTGAGGCCGGGTTTGAGAAATGTAGATGTTAAAGTAGCTTCATGGTGGCTGATCAGAGGCAAACCTTGATTTGAATAAACCAAAATGGGGCTGTACTCTCATGTAAACCCACCTCAATTTTTCCTTCCCTTTAGGTATCCGGTAGACTTTTTCCAATCTCCCCGTATTCATAGGCAACTTGCATGTCTCCTACATGACAGGGCTTGTGGTCTCGATGTGCCAGTTTCTTTCTTATTGGTAGAAACTGTTACTATCCTCCACTTTATCCTGACCAGTATGTCTGATGATTAAAGACTCTCGGGATGAATATCCTACCTTGAGAGCTCCTATGGCACAATCACACCTCCGAGGGGATGCACTGGTGAATTCTCTCCGACTGATTGGGCTCTGCACATCCCCATGACCAATGAGAAGGATAGGCTGAGCAGAGTAATAGAAAATGCTGGATTTTTCTTATCTCTTCTTATTAGCATGGTGTCAATCCTACCTTCAGTGCGGCTTCAATCTTGTGTGCTGTGGCAAGAACACTGCGTATTGGTGTGGTCATATTTCTTCTGTTGGACTGAGTACTACTCAATACATTTGCTGCCGAAGGTCTTGAGCATGATTTAGGTTGATACCACGTTGCTGTATATTTCGAAAAAAACACCTGGAATTCCCACAAATGCAACTGTTTTCCAAGGTTTCATCTTCCCCCTTTTTTCTGTACTAAAGATCCCTGCTATAGCCACTGGGTTGAAGGTAGGCGGATAACCTAGTCTTTTATTTTACCCTCAGAGATGGTTTTACCACAGTAGATTGCTGGTCACTCTGCCGACTTCTAATTTCAACTGCACCGAATTGCCATGACGATTCCTTTTGTCTTTTAGTGCTTACCATACACCTAACGAAGACAATCACAACGAATCATCTCCAAATCAATATCTGTGAAAAACTGTGAACCCAAAATTTTTTATGGTTGAGCAGGTCTAACTATTTTTGTAGGATACGGCGCTTTCTTTTCATTGTCCATGTTTACCAATTTGTCATTTCCATCGTGCGAAAATTTTTGTTATTGCTTACTGCATCATTTTGCAATGCTCATGACGTTGCCTGTTTTGGTGGGATAGATTTCCTCGGTCGCGTCCAAGGTTGCTTTTTCTACTCCGATTTTCCAAAGTGATTGCGAAATTCACCAAACTGTTTAATGCATTCCCTTCTGCCTTTGTTACTAAAAATACTTGTGTCAACTCTCCCCCCAAGGCCTAACCTTGCGCTCTGATCCTAAAAACGCTATCTCCACCTCCAATAGAAGATGAAGATTTGGGACTGTTTCCACCACGTATCACAAGATTCGTATCCCACATTTGACCCGACTGTTTTAAACTATGATGCTATTCTGTCCGATCTTTAAGTGCTGTAACCTCATGGTTATCTTTTGCTGTTTTCTTTCGTCATATATACTAGAAATGTGACGGCCAAAAAATTCACTATCGCTCTGACTGAATTGGCCGGGTATATATTAGGACACTAATCATATAGCATGCCTCAATGTGGTACCGAACAATGTAGGTGATGGACGAATCGACTCGCTTAGGCTGAGAACTGATACAGTGGAGGAATTGGAAATCAATAAAGTCTCGTGACTGTACTTGTTATCAAGTGAATCAGAATTCCATCAATCGCTGAATTAACAGGTGGCTATCACAACAAAGGGCCATGACGAACAGATTTCAAGCACCAATGTCCTTGCACCGCGACCGTACAGAATAGCAAGATTTCACTACCGGATGACCTTACAGTACTCATATTAGGGAGCTTCGTTTAGCTTAGCTACACTGCTCTCGATAAAAATAAACCCAAGAAAACAATTTGTCCCTCCAAAGCATTGGAGCTAGCACCATGACATTGGGTTGGGATATTTTCAGCGACCAACATCAGGTGGGAGGCCCGCTCTTAGAATTTTCCAGAAGAAATCTTAAAACATTTTCCCACCTGTATATTCTTTCTTTGGAACACAGGAAAGTGAAAACCGAAAAAGGGAGTTACACGTTGCGGAATCCCGTTGTCATATGAGACGAAATTCTAAAGTCCAAAAAGTTGACACCTATGTGACCTATTATACGTGGATTTTTCATATGAATGATTTGCCGATTGACAGTATGGGAGGGGGGCAATAGCAAAAGTGTGAGAAGCCATGGGGTTAAAAAATGAATAGTTCAGATGGTGGCCATCGATCCGATTCACTCCATCGCTCGAGTGAAAGGCAGGATTTTACGCCAAGACTGACTTTAGTTCTTACTTTGTGGAGGCTGCTGGGTCTGCTGTGGCCGGTAAGGATGGAACAGCTGGAGTGGAAGAGATTAACATACCGCTCAAGCGTGAACACATTTGCATGTTCAGAAGTGAGAATTCAGATGCGTCCAGCATGCGCTGGTGGAGCAGCTGTAACGCCCTCGCCTCGTATGTCACCTGTCCGGAGTTCATACCTCTGCACGGTCATTGGATATCCACCGCTGATGATCTCCAGTAAGATGAAACCTCTAGTCCCGTGCTTCCCCGATTCGGTATAGACTTACCAGAATGATTGCGTCAAGACAGGAGAACGACTGTTCAAAGAAGAGTGATGAGAAGATGAAATTAACTTGTCTACGAATGAACTTAGGATGTCCGAATACACGCTGCAAAGCCTCAAAGCTTTCATCAAGAGACAGACACTTAGTCCGATTCTTATAAACATTCGCCGAACATCTCCATCAAATGCTAATGGGTCACTTTTAAGAGATCTTCCAACGAAATTAGGCAAAATATCCGAAAATTTGCGTTTAACTCCAATTATCAGTGGTCCATTAGGCAACCTACACGTTTATGTTTAGGTTTGCTCTGGTGAATACTTCTGTTTAACAAGATAGTACCGCAAGTTTATCTTTTATCCTTCACCAAGTTCACTCAGCCTATTTCATTTTGTTGTGGTTCGTGTCATCAGTTCCACTCCCCCAATATGCAGCACTTGAAAATTTGCCACTGAGGAGAATGTTGGCAGGTCAGGTTGCTGGTAGGGAGCGGAGTTGAGCGTGACGATGCTTTAGCAACCATTGATGACTGGTAATTGATCAGGTGGCTGTTGATCTGTTCACCAAGCTTGCAAATTGATTTGCAAACGTTTCGTCACCATTTGAGGTGACATCTTCAGTGCGCTGTTGGGTGGGTAGTCCGTCTCTTCGTGCCTGCGTTTATATAGTTTACAGAGAGCAGCTTTTGCCCTGTAACCTGATTGGCCATTGACAAACATCGCACTTGGATTCTGGTTGGTCCGGTCAGAATCTGTGTTGCGTTGTGGTTTGTATTTCTTGCTTTCTACGGCCACGCTACTGTTGAAGTTGCCGTCCATCATTGTCTCTTCCGGTTATTCCTTTCGTGATCTGTGTTGCGCTGTGGTCGGATTCTCTGTTGTTTGATTGGTTGGTGATGGACCTCCTATTTTCAGTAGTTTGTAGTCCTATTGATTTCTTCTTTGAATCCTTGATCTGCTCCGGGTTTCATGGTTCTGGATTCCCTTTGTCCTCAGAGGTTGATAGACAGAATCGATCTCTATGTATTTGTTTATTGCTCCATCAGTGGAGTACCACGCCTCCATGAAATCGCGTTCTTTCTTTGTTCTTACCTGGTCCAGTATGCTGACGTTGTTCCAATCGAATTTGTGTCCTTCCCCATCCTCGTGTGCAGATATGAGCGACATTTAGTCGTGTCTTCTGGTAGCGAGCTTGTGTTCGTTGACTCTGGTTGACAGTTTCCTCCCTGTTTGTCCCACGTATTGTTTCTCACAATCCTTGCATTGAATTTTGTAGATTACCTTTGTCTTCTCCATCGCATTAGTTATCCCCTTTGGTTTTGATAGTGCCCTTCGCAGCGTGTCCGTCGGTCTGTGGGCAACTCTTATGGCATGCTGTCGTAGTATCCTTGCGGTCATCTCCGAAATGTTTTTGATGTACGGCAGTGTGATTGTTTTGCTTGTGCTTCCGGTTGTCGAGTTGGTTGAATTGCATTTCCTCAGCGATCTCCAGACGAAATTCCTTGGGTAACCGTTCCTTTGAAAGATTTTGTATAGGCGTTTCTCTTCTTTTACCTTGGATTCTACTGTGTTGCAGTGTGTTTCAATTCGCTTGAATAGTGTCCGAATGCAGCTCTGTTTGTGACAGTTCGGATGGTTGCTGTGGTAGTTCAGAATTTGATCCGTGTGCGTAGCCTTTCTGTAGACTTCTGTCTGCATTTGTCCATTTGGTAACCTTGTGACGAGGACATCTAAAACCGCCAGCTTGTTGTTGTTTTCCTCTTCCATCGTGAACTTGATGTCATCGGAGACACTGTTTATCAATTGGATTGCTCGTTGTAGTTCACTCTTTTTGATGATGACAAAGGTATCGTCTACATAACGTATCCACAGTTTTGGGTTGATATCTGGTAACACGATCCTCTCCAGTTTCTGCATTGCAATCTCGGCGATGAACCCTGAAATTGGGGAACCCATTGGTGCTCCTTTCAGTTGTTCGTAGTATTCACCGTTGAATTCGAAGTACGTGGTCAAACAGAGGTTGAGCAGTTCACAGATGTCTTCTTTTCTTAGAGATCCGCTGGGAAGTCCATGACTGTCCAGTAGTTCAGCGACTGTTGTCTTTGCGGAATGGAGGTCCACTGATGTGAACAGTGAGCTGACATCAAATGAGACCATTGTTTCGTCCTCTTCTATTGTCACGTTCTTTAGTTTATCCAAGAATTGTTGTGCGTTTTTGATTGAGTGTTGCGATCCATTGATGAGATACTTAACCCTTCTCCATAGCTCCTTTGCAAGGTTGTAGGTTGGTGTGCCTGGAAGTGACACAATTGGCCGTAGTGGTGTGGTCTCCTTGTGTACTTTCGGAAGTCCGTAGAAGCGTGGGGTGTTGGATTCCTTGGCTCTCATTCGCCAATATTCTTCGGTTGTGATGTTTTGGAGGTCCTTCAGTCGCTTCAGGCATTTATTGATTTTGTTCGCAAGTTTTTTGGTTTGGTCCTCCTCCAGACGGCGATACGTGGTAGTGTCGTTGAGCAGAGCTTTTGCTTTGTCTACATAGTCCGATTTGTCCATGATAACGGTCATGCGTCCTTTGTCCGCAGGTAGGATGGTGATCGTTTCATCTTTCTTCAAATTTTTCAATGCTTCCTTTTCCTTGTTTGAGAGAAGGTTGAGAGTTCTTTTTCGTGTGATGGCCGGTACGACAGTTTGACGGAGTTTTTGTTGAGCAATCGAGCATTGATGACGTCATCTCGTTGGTGATGAAACGTTTGCAGCGAAACTGTTAACTAAGCGAACAAACCAACGACCACTCTTGAGAATGAATGCTGTCTCGGGAGATCTCACAGACAATTGATTTTGGAAAGTGCTTCATGACTGAAAGTTATGAGATTTACGTAAAAACAAACCATACTAAATGAGAACTGTTTCTTTTCTTTGTATTTCTTGAACCCAGCCTCTACCGGGAGAAACCCGATTGGCCATTGATCTTAAATAATCAAATCACCAGTAGTCTTCTGAGCTAATATATCTTCAAAGCGTCGTTTTAAAAATTCTTCGGAACCCTTCTAGTTCGCTAACTGCACTTCCTAAATTACCCTACGACTGACCGGCTGGTAACCGATTTTCTAGCCTTATCTGAATTTGCATTTATCAAGGAACGTTTTGGGATTTCAATGTGGTTACAAGCATAAGCGACCATTTGGGAGCTTAACATACACTTTTCAGAGGTTGGGACAGTAAATCTGATTGTTCTTCAACAAATTAGAGCACAGCACTAGGTTTAACAGAAATACGGCGGGTAAAAGGTTGTCCTCAAGCTAACCACAGGGTCTATATGGACATCCAGTCTTGGTCAGCCGTTTGCTTGGTTTGATTTTGTGGCTTAGAATGTCATTTAATTTAGCGGAATATACTTAATTGAAAACCAATTTGGTTCTGCGGGAGACCCACCTGGAACCCAGCTGAATCTCTTGTTTATGATGTTTTTAAGCAGCTGAATGTGCTGCACCAGGCTGTCTCATATTTCTGTTCGTAGGATATTCGAGATATAGCGATACATGTATAGACGTAATACACTAAACATAGCGTTGCTTAAAACTCTTCGACAGCCCCGCAGCCTGGTGCAACACATTTAGTTGCTTAAAAACATCATAAACGAGAGATTCAGCTGGGTTCCAGGTGAGTCCGTCGCAAAATCAAATTGGTTTGCAAATGAGTGTAGTTCGCCAACTTCGTGCAATTTGGGTTCAAGTAGAACATAAGGCTGACGAAAACTCAGGGACTGCGCCTACCTGATGAGCTCCAAGAAGGGCGAAACCGGTCGTGGGCTGTCGAGGGGTTTTCAGCAACCTTATGAGTACAGTATTACGTTATTTAATTTATTTTTTCTCATGATTTTCCCAAAACGATAATCGAAAACTGTCCCATGCCTCTTGAAAAACAAGAAACCGGTTGCCTTAAAAATTGTTAAGCAGGTATAAACAGTTTGCAGACTGGTAGTGAGTAGATATTGGCACAAATATGAGCCAGAACTTTGTTGGGCAGGTTGCTGTTCCTTTGAGAAATGCTCTTATTCGTATACGCACTTGGTTTTGACAGAAGACTCAACTGAATCCAGCTGAATTTCTTGTTTATAATTATCCGCTTCATCTGAAGGTGCTGCATCGGGTTGCCTTATTTTAAGTAAACTATATGGAGATTGCGCCTACCCAATGAGCCTCATGAAAAGCAGAACCGTTCATGGACTGTTGGTGAGTTTTCAGTAACCTTATGAGTAGTGGGCTGTTCTTTCTTGTCAAGCCGAACTAGCGATTCTTCGTTCTGCTTGATTCACCAACCGGAAAGCTTGTACCGAACTTCGTATCAATCATCCAGTGCGAAACGAGTGTGTAAAACACCAACCAGGACAGTCGGTGTATTGGGAAGCTGTGGTACAAAAACACATGAGCCAGAAAACTCGGAGTCTGGAGTCAAACATGCGTTTGATTTACACCATAGCGCCTCTTGTATATCTCTTGGTCATCGTGCAGTCAGAAACTAGGCGAAGAAGGGGCATTTATGCACACAGTGTGAGTACCCCCCTTTTCCAACTCTTGTCTTACGATATCCTCGAACATTAGAACTGCGACTGACCGGATAAAGTTTTCCGTCTCCTATACTTTTCTCCTTTTATTGTAGCTTACGAGATTTATTTCCCCTCTTTCTCTCTGTTTTGATGTTTTCAGGCGGACTTCTCAAGGCGAAGTGAGTTGTTGTCTTTATTAAGTAATCGAAAAGTAAATATGGACACTACAACCTGATTGGAGTAACACTTAGCTGGCGAAATGAAACCCATTCACATTAGAAAAAAAACAACTTTTTGTATTAGTTATATAACCTCTTCGGCTAGTTCGCTTGTGCCCAATATGAAGCCACCTAGTGGAAAATTAAAAAAAAAACGTTCCGCCAACGAAATGCATTCATTTGCACACACATTTCGTTATAACGGGAAGTTCCACTAAATCCCGGCTGAACCTGTCAAAGACTGCAAAACCAGTAATGGACTATCGAAGAGTTTCAAGCAGTGGTTTCCTTTAAGAAAATGTACTACGACATCTCGAATATCGACTCCAACTGAAGCAGGAGACTGCCTCAGCGTAGCGCATTCAGTTGAAGGATATGAAAAAGGAGACTCCGCTGGAATTCAGTTGAATCTTTCATTAAAGCCCAATTAGTGTACAATTGAATGTCCTTGAAGAATTTCGTAAAATTTGAATTCAAGTAATATTTATGGTCGATGGAATCTCGGAGACTACATGTGCCTGGTGAAGATTGGCGAAGCCGGTCGTGGGATAACGAAGTTTTCAGCAACTCTATGAGTAATATTCTGTCAAAAATCTATCCGGTTGTTCAAATTTCTTATGGATTTGATTGAGCGCATTTCATTTACAAGCATTTTTTTCTTTTTTAGCATGTGTAACCTGTCAGTATCTCGTCCATTCGCTGAAGAAAGTTTCACAGTACGCCAAAGATAACAGTCTTACAAATGATGCCTCATCAATCGCCTGTTCTTTAACTGATAGGGATGAACATGTAAGAAAATTGTACTTGTTTTTTCCCCTTTAAACAATAAGTTGGCTGGCCCGGACGATTTAGTGACTAGCCAACAAATTCGTTTATCTGGAACACGAGTTGTTTCTCAGTTTCCCTGACTGACCAAACGCGGAATCAACCTTTACGAACGTGATAGATTTGTCTGTTTGGATACATAATTGTGTTGTCAGATTGCTTAAATGGTGCTTAGCAGTAGGTTGTTCCCTGCAAGTCGTGTTGCTTGGTTTATTTGAAATACATCCTAAACTCTCCTGAGCTCAAACTCAACCAATAGTTTTCTGTTTAATTAGTGGTGAGACTACTACTGGGGTAAATATCTTTGCTGGGGAGAATGAGCAGCTTACAAAGTTTCGTTCTGGAGAGTAAACTGTCTTAAAGTTGAAAAATTCTGTTTGGTGGTTGGGCTTTCAACAGTTGGACTCGATAATTCTGTTCGATTCGTTATGGTAACTGTACACAAACACTTAGGGGACAATTTCCTTGAATGAGTGCTTGAATGGGTTATTAAACAAATTCACTGCTCTATACTGCTTTCAAAGGCTTGCGATCAGTATATGCCAGGCATAGTGAAAATGGTGCACGATTATTTGGAAAGTTATGATCCGAAGGATGCGTGTCAGGTAAGTCAGTTCTTCATCATCTGGTCAGAAGCTGTGTATCCGTCCGCTTTTCTGTTGATTCTCATCAACAACTGTTGTTTTACGCCCATTTACAGTACTTAATATCGTGCAGAGAGTGAGGAGGAACAACGACGTGGGTAAGTCGTGTTCTTACTAAGTTGGACCTCTACGTGAAGGGATCACCGTATACGCAGCAGACATTACAAGGGCTAAGATCCAGCTTAGGGTCGAAGACAGTTGAAGTAATCAGATGATGGCACGACAGATGTTATTGCAGGTCATTTCGACCAACGGCAATCCACAGTACGGATATCCTCCCCCCTCCGGCAAGATTACTCTTGAGCAATGCTAAAAAGTGCTCTCTTCCGTGGAAGGTCTTTCCATAAGGTCATTTTTACACCAGATAGAAGAACAAGATTCTAAGGTCTTGGAGGCTAGGTTATTTTTAACTGTATTGGAAAGCCCCGTTTGAAGTCACTTCTAGTGTCTATCTTACTTTTCTTGAAGTGATTCGAATCCGTGAACTTTGTAACAACAGTTGAGTACCAAATAGACCCCAAATAGGCTGTTTTATATCATATAACCCGGTGTTAAGATGCATCTCGTGTGGGGAATTCTCACAGGAAAGCTCACATTATTTGCTATATACTGTTTGAGCACTTTTTTAAATCATAATGTTAATTACCTTTTAATTCATTTCAGTTCCGCCTGATCAACAAAAGCGTGTTGTTTGTTTTGGTTTTTGAATATACATCTCCGAAAAAAGCAGTATTTAAAGTTTTGTTGACTTGGTTTGGTTCGAGAGAATCAAGGAAGATTCATCACCAGTACATAGGGTTGAGGCAGAAGGGCTCCCAGTTTGGACAGGATAAACCTGCTGAAGGAGCTGCTGTATAAACTTTCCGTAGTCCAAATGTTTTCAGTAACCTTTTTGCTTTTACATGACGACTACTCATAGTGTACAGTCTCACTGTTTTGCTTATCACCCGGAATGGATAAGAAATGTTCACTCACAGAAAAACGTTCGGAAACGGATTGTTTCCTGAAGCGATCCAGTTTATTGAGGCCTTGGTAGAGAGTACTTTCCGCAGCACGAAATCTGGTGTTGGTTAACTGTCAGACGCAAATCAGGGAATGGAACTCGAAGCGTGCTGTCTAAAGAAGGCTTTTGGTAATTCTTCCTGCGGTCAATGCAATTACAAGGTCGCAGCATGCCAAATTCAAATTGGGATAGGCTATCAGTTTCTACGTAACAATCAGTATCAAAAAATCACTGGCAAGATTGTGTGGTCAGTAGGCATCACGTGGTATGGTTAATTTGCCGCTCCGTGAAGGTATATGCACTGTCTGTTCGGGATCACACTAAGTGTAGTGTGTACACAACTCTTTTGGACGCAGAAGAGAAGGCATCTTGGCCTGTTGAAAACTGACTCTGGCATGATATTTAACTGTCTTTGGCTGGTTCGCCGGAAGCTTGCGAACCATTTTTAAAGCGGAATTTACGTCTACTTGGTCATTGGTTTGACCATATGGGTCAAAGTGGCGCTTGAAACATTCTGTATTTGGCCTTTTAGTGACATGAGTTGTATATTGCATGCCTCTCCATTGAAATTCTAGTACTGATCTGTACTTTCGTTTGCTTGCTTCTTACGTGACGCTTACTGTGGTTCGGCATCCCATACAAACCGTCTCTAAACATTTTGTGATCATTCACACACCAATTAGACTACTCGGTGGGCTAAAGTTTACTCCGTTACGTGCATTTGTACTGCCTACTCCAAACTTTGACACTCATACGCGTTGGACGATTTAACAGCAACTCAAGACTTCACATGAGCTAACAGTGTTTTGTTGGGACGCCCGACACCGCAAAGCCCAGATTACCGATTTTCGCTTTCAATCACTCAGTGTTCCCCCGTTAGCTGGGACATCCGGTCAGTGAGAGTCATTGTTCTCCGTATCACTGCATTAGCGGGTGAAATACCCATTGTGATCAACTCAGGCTTCGTTAGGGTCTTGTGCACTGCGATACAAACGGCACGAACACAGAGGTAGTCATAAGAATAACGATGGACAACGATGAAAGTGCGATAAAAATGAAGGGAAGTTGTTTCGAGTACTCGAAGACAATTCACCTGATGGGGAGACAATCCGCTGACCATCTGATGATGTGACTGATTTAATAGTTTTCAGATGGGGCTACTCTGAGTGGTACACCTTGGGGTTCAGAACTGCCTGTTAGTCAGCAAGACTGACAAACTGGTCGAAATTTGTTTCGTGGAACACGGAGTCCTCTCGAGTGAGCATGAACATAGAAGAACGGCTGGTCTTTCTGGTATTTGTTGATAGGACTGTGGAGATGGGCCAATTACGTATGGAATGGCAGGACAGATCAAGAATAAAACTCAGTCAGCAAAACTAAGACAACTTCACCTGCAAGAAAAGCAACCACGTGGAAATTAAGGCCTTCAGGCTTCTGTTGCTTTCGCGTACTTTGAAAGCCCATTACCGATCTACCGGGCACTTGTGCTTTAAGACAAAGGAGCAGCCTGTCTTCCGGGCACTGGTGTCAATATCGGGGCATGTAAAACAGTGGACACCAAACGTAAATAAGTTAAATACATAGCTCAGAGATATGAAAAATTCCACTATCCCCTCATCTTCCCCCGAACTTATGGATAGACCTCAATCTTCCTTAAAAGTTTCCTTCTAGAAGGAGGACAAATTTTTTTGGCTTTCCCATCGATAACAAAAGTCGAATACTCGAAGGCGATGAGGACGCAGATTGGTCAGAATTGTCTCTCAACTTCTTCTGTTTTTCTGCGGGCTTACAGTTATTCCGCGATCCGAACTCAGTAAATTTATGTAGGAAAGTAACAGGAGAAAGTACTATCAGAAATCCGCTGGCGCGGTCTCAAACTGGTTACAGCGCCGCATATTAATGGGAATGGTCTAAAAAATCGTGTAGGATAATTCAGTACCAAACCCAATAAACTGAACCCCGCAGTTCATTGAAGCAGATGTTGCATGTGACACTCGTTGGCCTACTGCGCCAACTTTTTCACACCCACCGCATCTGAGCACTGCGGTAGGTGCTTATTTGCCGGTTGAGGATGCGGTTTGCTATGTCAGGATGTGAGCGCACTAGAATAACGAGGTGGTAGCAAACACGTTTTATCTTCTGTGTGTGGTCTCCAGGCGAGTGACATATACGTATGGACGCAGGAAATAAGAAAGTCTACTTGAAAAGCGAGGAGATTTTGCTGTTGAGAGTTAAATTTCGTAAACGTAATACACTACTCATAAGGTTGCTGAAAATTCCTCGGCAGCCCACGACCGGTTCGGTCCTTCTTAGGGCACATCAGGTAGGCGCAGTCCCCGAGTTTCCATCAACCGTATGTTCTATTTGAACCCAAATTGCACGAAGTTAGCGAAATACACTCATTTGCAAACCAATTTGATTTTGCGACGGACTCACCTGGAACCCAGCTCAATCTCTCGTTTATGATGTTTTCAAGTAACTGAATGTGCTCCTGTAAGTGGAGCCAGTCTATGCCAAAGTGCTGAGAAGCTTTGCGTAACTGCTTCGTACTTATTAGGAATCATCAGCAGTGCGCTTCTCGCGAAACTCCAGAGAGTTTCGAACCCGCGACCCCCGGGTTAGTAGTTTGAAAGCTTAACCGTTTGGTCACGAGGGGTTGATCAGCAGTGTGATTAACCAGCACTTAGATAGGATATAGCGCCTCTGATCCTTCGGTCACAAAAAAACACGAAACTCTCTGAAGTTTAGAGAGATACTGACAATAATTGAGTCTAAATGGCAAATTCAGGTGCGCTAGTATTCAAATAGGGCGGTTTGATAGATTAATTTGCTATAAATAACCTCGCAAAACCACCACCGTATTGCAGATGCTGTGGAGGTGCGTACAGATTTTGCCAATCAACGGTCTGGCTGATTTCGTTACCAGCAGCATCAAACAAGTATTCAATTGTGATAAGTCAGCAACTTCGTCGTTCGCCCTGCTCTCCATTACAGTCACAGCTTGTGTCGCCGCATCGTGTGGTATTCAGTGACTCCCGTAACTGAATACTCTTTTCAGTCGATCCTATTTAATAGCAAAATAGGCGGACTTCATGAGCTTACCGATTTTTTTCCTCATTTTTAGCGATTTTGGAGGACCGGAGCACTAAAAGAGATTTTAGATTTTCAGAAAACTTAAGATCCAGTCACTGTATTCGCACATAATTGTTCCCATTGAGTTTTTGACTCTATTGCGCGATAAAAACCATTCGAATGAAGAGAGGCGACAATGCTAAGAGCAAGAGCTTAGTAGTGAGTGTCCGTAGGAAATGGCGTGCACCGCGCAGCTCTCTAAGGGCAACTTCGATGGCCGCAGAATCGTCCATATTCATGACCCAAACAAGTAGAGGTCCGAGGTAATGATAAAAATACTAATTCAGTTATTTCATTTTTTTCGGTGGATAGCTACTGAATAACATGGAAAGAGGCACGAGAGCTGAGATACCGCCAGGTTGTCAAGGCCTAGACAGATGCGATCGAACAGCAGAAATTTAAGCCAAAAGTACACTTGCCGTAGACTAAATGGATTATTTGCTCGTTGTCCATAAGTGTGGGATCAGTAAGGTTACCATTCCAATATAAAATGACACGAGTGTACTCCGTGTTTTTTTTTTAAAATTTTGACTTAACTGTCCCATGAATGGTATGCTCCAGACTCAGGTTTGCTGCGATTGTTCCACTACTGAAACGGTTTCCACTGAAGTTAACAATGTCAAATTTGGGGTGTTCCCCAGTTCTCCCTGAAGATTCGATAATTGCCTTTGAATAGGTTCATACTGGCTCATACTGATCGAGTTTAAAGGGCGGTTGTACACAAGCGTCGCATTGGAAATCCCAAACTATCTGTTTGTGCACCCCATCTATCCCAATGTTTTGTTCCTCTCCCGTACCTGAGAGGCTGACGATGATGAACTACAACGGAAACCGCTTGTCTTGCATTTTCTAGGTGTGGCTCAATCGATTGAATGCTCTAACGCACTCACGTTCTTTGTTGATAAGCTGTCCTCACCCGACAGATTTATCTAGGTTGTCAAACAGCTTGGGATTTACAGTGGACTCAATAATTTTGAAATCGTAGAAGATAAAACCAAGCATTTCGCAAAGAAATGTCCTATGCAAGGTGTTTAACGGTAATCATCTGGAGCGTGCACCCTTAGTACAACCACTCTGGGTGTAGGAGCTGAGTTTAATGTTTGCTTCATTTGGTCTAGAGTACCGTCCTCACCCAGAGGTTGTGTTGCATGATTTCAGAGGGGGTGTTTGGCCTTTAGACCATCACCGGTTATTGGCGTGGGCTGATTGGGTGTCACCCTTTGCCTCCCTTAAGTAACACGAAAAGGACAGACTCAGATCACTCATTCACTCAGCCAAATATCATCCTGGAAGCTAAGTAAACGCTTCTGCCACACCGAGCAGGTCTGTGTCTTTTGTTTGCCTTTGAATCAAGCTATAACCGATGGCAGAAAAGCTGTGGTAAGTTTTCCCAAACAATTATCCTCCAAAGGTTACTATTAGTGACCACCAGTCAACCAGTGCTAGTTCCGTGTAATATTCTCCACATATGAAACCCTGTTGATCAGTACTCAGTTAGTTACGATCGACCGATATAGAGAACTGAGGTTATGATGGAAAACCTTTCCTACCGGGGATTAGGTGGTCCTTAACAGACTTTTCTAGTTGCCATCTGAAATATTGTTTGCTTTGTGTGACTCACCTATCGTAGAAATTTTTGTGCTTGATTGAATCGTCTTCTTCAGAGGGGTGGTTTCATTCAGTTCAAAGTTGCTTACTTAGATGAACTACTGTATCTCCTGTTTCATGCAATCCGTTATTTGAAAGATTCGCACAATTTTTCAACAAGCCATCACTGGTTTTGCATTATTACGATATAAGGCAGACACGAAAATTCAGATGTATCGGCTGATTCATTCTGACGTAAGTAATGATCATATTCATACATGCCCTAATACCCTCAAAGAGATCTCCCCAAAGCGCTCTGAGCGCTCTCCTCAAGTATTCAACGATATCTTTCACCGTCTTCCACGATTGTGTGCAGAATCACCCCCAAAGGATTCTTCTCTAGATCAGAGGACAAGAGACGCC
Source organism: Opisthorchis felineus (assembly GCA_004794785.1). Taxonomy (NCBI): domain Eukaryota; kingdom Metazoa; phylum Platyhelminthes; class Trematoda; order Opisthorchiida; family Opisthorchiidae; genus Opisthorchis; species Opisthorchis felineus. Next base: position 112,753 of record SJOL01007465.1, on the reverse strand, counting down.
CACTCACGTGGTTCACTCTCTTCGGAGAGCCACTTTAAATATAAAAACTCAAAACCATGGATGTAGGATATAAAACAGCTTTATCGGCATACGTTGCCGATATATAGCTGGCAGCAGCAAACTGAAAAAATCCGGGTTTTAACCAAAAACAGTTATCTTCATCAGGGATTGATGAAGTTCAGATTTTGATATCACATCATACCAAATAAAAAAATTGTTATTTTGTTACAAAATGATCACTTTTGTCCACATGTCTGCCTGTTCGTAGATGGCAGTAAACTTCTTGAAAACAGAAAATTAGGAAAAAAAGATCGTTCTGATTCCTTCTGTTGGGTAAAATCATGGCTAAAGGAGAAGACTGCTGTGAGCTTCTGTTTGTAGAGCGAATTACTGTACGACCTATCAGTTGCCTTTTGTTTACCAGTAAGTCGGCGAGTTTTACTTACTTCACACAAAACTGCTACTGAAGTGTCCCCAAACAAGGATCACTCATGAGGAAAGCGCAACTGTTTTGAAGTAGGATGGTCCTTCTTAAGAAGGACCGCTTATATTGGCTGTACGAGCAAATATCAGTGCATATTACTCGGTGATTCATGCTAACATGGTCATCCCTGGGGATGAAATTCACCTATGGGGGACGATAAAAGTTCTTCCTCAATCTGAATTTGGTATGCGAGTGGATAGAAGTGATCTACCCATCAACTGAACGTTGGTCTTTCTTTTCAAGCCTAGAAAATTCATTCATCACAACTAAATAAATATCATACGATTTCTCGTTTTTGAAAACGTTTGGTAATAATCGGTAGATTTATTGCTGGGCAACGTTTCGCTTTTGGCACAAAAGCATCGTCAGGCAAGTGACTAGGTTACCAGGTTGGTCGAGATTTAAGGCGGACTGAGAAGGAATCAGCTAGGTCAAGCTAAATCTCTGTTGGGCGTCGGCCGAGGGGTTTTGTGTGTTAGGGTGGGTCATGAAGTGTTGGGCCGATGGGGAAACCTACACGGATTTGGGCACAGCCTAGGGTCTATTCTTCTGGTTCGGTTCAAGTGATGATCCCTCTTGAACTTCGTTTGCACTTTTCGTCCGTCTGTGTGGATGAGCTAGTGCTACGATAGTTGTGTAAGAGGGATTCTGTGAACTTTGGTCGGGTTGGGATTTCCACCCCCTGTTTTTGCTAATGATTCTACGTGAATTGACAACCACACAGTCACGTGTCAACTCGGCTTATCTAAGACCGCTTTCCATACGCTCGCCAGTTCCACACCCTCGATTCTGTTCACGCTGTGATGCTTGGTGATTTCCACCGCCTCGGTTATCAGCCGCTGTTACTGAGTGATTATACTGGATCTTTGTAATGAGCTTATAAGTGAATGTATCAACTTCTCAAACGATACTTTGGTAGGGAGATACCATGCGAAAACTTATAGTTTAGGGGTCATTCGAAAATCTCACTGCTTCATGCTCCCACTGTCTATAGCGTTTAAAACGTGCTTTTTTATTCCAACTGAGCTTCCGGTATANATATATATATATATATACTCATCACCAGCCATTAAATACCCTCAAAACTGAGTCTTGGCCATAAAGTATTCTTTGGTGCTGAGTCTTACATATAGCCATACAAATGTGTTGCGGTTATACTACTCTCATAGTTTGCAAGGCCGCGCCGTAACTATGGGTAGGAATCACGGAGGTAGTTCGTATGACTTATCATCTTCCTTGTCGTTTGCCCTGCAAATGTGAATTTTGGCAGTAAATGGGAGTAAAGGCACTTGTATATTTACGCTACAGAACTGCAACAAAATGGCATTCACTGTCTGGCACAAGCAGACCGATACCGTGGGTACAGCGACGACGAGCTTTATGGTCAATGCCACCATAGTAGCTGAGCGCAACAAACTCAGCGTCCACGTAAACAAAGACATCGCCATTTGTCACCATGATCACTAATAATGGCTTAAACAACTAGAATTTGGAAAACCATTGTCTTGCTACAAATTCATGGACAGGACAGTATTTTACTCTTCCCGTAGTCGATGAACAAATCAATCTCGACGCAGTCGTCCGACAATGGACAGCGATGGCTTTTTCCGGATTACTCAAGCCGATAGAACGTGAGCTAGTTGGTCAGTGCAATCCGCAAAATTTTATGGAAAATGAAACCAACCTTTTGCCGTGTATCTGGGATAAATTACGTTTTTGCAAAGCGCTGCGGTTGATCTGTAACCGTGGGAAAATCGAAAATGACAATCACATCCAAAAACGAACACAGATTGTTTTCCTCGTTTAGTTACTGAAGTAATCAAAGTAGTTCATAATTAATCCCTTCCATATTTCAGTACCGATGACAACCGTGCCTCAAAAATTAGGGTTTCTTGCTTTCACAACATCTTGCAAAAGCTAGTCTGACTACATAAATAAATGCAGCTCGCAACAAAATAGAGAGCCAGCACCAGTGCAAAAGCCTCAGTTTACTTAGCAGGTTTTTCTCTATATTCACAGAACAATAAAGCCAAGATTCCTGCGGTGCAAGATGAGAACTGTGCAGTCGGAACCTGCAATTAGAGTTCATTCTCGAAAATCCTTCAGGGCATTGTAAAAATCACATAAAAATCACACAAATGAAACCGGCCGACAAGCCAACGGATTACTGACGGACAGCCATGCATAAACGTGATTTGAATAGTGATGCGCATCAAATAGAAGAATAAACAAATTTTATTAAATGATGGTCGTCTAAGAAATTCTTTGGGTTTCCTAAAGATTTTAAGAAATGCTAATTTTCTAAGTAAAAGTTTGGCTCCGTCGCTCTGTGGTTTTCCGGTAACTTCTGATGATTTCTAAGGATTCATTTTGGTTTCTGTCTTCAGTTAGGTTTTCACTGGAACGGAAACTGTCCTTTTTTCCTGCGTTTTTAGTTAATTATTGTTATATCTGACTGCTATTCCCGCTCCAGTGCCTGGTGCCAGAATAAGAACTCACAGACAAGGAACACAACAGCTTTATTGCAACAAGCGAGTGCGTGCGAGTGCAAAAGTTAAAACGACCCCGCGCAATCTAAAGGACGCTTTTTGACATTGATCCCGGGGGGTCTGATAGGCATTTATTCAACACCCATCATTATTGATCGTGCTTCTGTGAAATGCCTGAACGCTGATCATATTCGGTCCTGCTTTTGTGGCGTGCCTGAACACCCATCAGCTTTCGCTGAATTGACTGAATGATTGACTGGCCTGGATGCTTCCCTATTGAGATTTTGGTGGAGTTTTAGGGTCTCAATAGGTTTCGGGCGTTCTGGGGTTACTTTCAGGAATCTGACCTTCCTGATAACTATAATCCTCAATTGTAAGCCCGAATTTTACTGTAATCACCGCCAATGTCGTGATGGATGTATCCTGCATCGATAGGTTAATAGACTGTGTATACATCTCATTTGTTTTCCAAGTAATATTTTCATCTAAAATGTCCACATTGACATTGTAAAGCAAACTTTTGTGTAACTCGAGTTCCAAACCACCACAGCTGTTGATTGAGTGAGTCTATGCTTGGGAGGCAGTTCATGTTGTCCACCGCTGACCGCGCTTGCGGTTTACACGGGGGCAGCTATGGCAGGTGTAAATCTTTTAGACTACCTATTGGCACACAACTGGTGGTTACACCGTTGCACGATAGCTGCTAATCCGTACTTCTGCAAATCTAGTTTCCGATGGCCCCTACCGGTTTGTTGATGTAGGACTTCGAGACTAAAGCATTTACTATCTAACTTCTTGTTACACCTCCTTGAGTACCACCTCCTGGCTATCATCCCATCGCTTCCTACTACTACACAATTCTCCGAACCCTTCTTCTGTACAACCAAACTTGGTAGAGCTCCAATGGAATGTGAGGAGTTTTCGGTGCCATGGCCTTGACACATCACGTGGCAACGATGACGTGCCTAGGATCTGTTAAGTGTGCTTGCCATACGATAGGAAAGAAAGATAATAAATCAGGAAGGCCGGCATAACGGAGCTGATGAAAATAATACCGTAGCCAATAATCTGACCTAGTTACAAGGATGTGCGGCTGACGCCTATCGAATATAGACGTTAAAGTGCATCAACTAGAATCTGGCGAACTGTTGTCTTGCTACAAATGCGTGAACAAGACACAATTTTACTCTTCCCGTAGTAGATGAACAAATCAAGTTCGACGCAGTCGTCCGACAATGGACAGCCGCGGCAGTACAGTCCCATAAACATTATACACGATAAACTCTCTGGATTTGAAGTATATTCGGGAAGTAGTCGTTGCACTAAGAATAGTAACACCAGCATCATGTCATAGTTTGTCTGTGGTACTCTTTTTGTGCATAGCTGCAGTGTAATTTTGAGGCATTATGGTTAAAACGCCACCAGGTTGCTCAAGCCTGGAGAGGAGCAGTCGAAAAGCTGGGGTTGGATCTGAACCAAGAATCTCCCGGTCACTAGATTCGTGCCTAAACTGCTTAGTTATTGCGAAATCGAACAATTTATCAAATTCATTCCGAATTTGTTGTGTTCACTGGAACTGTGTCTGTCGCGTGGTTCGCTGGTTTTTCGCACTGAGTTGTTCCCTACAGAGGGCTGTCCATCTATCACAGTGGAAAAAGTCTGGAGTAATTAAAATGCAGTTCTAATGAGGTGGTGGTCTGTTTGAAGGAGCATTGTAGCTTCAGTTAAGCACTGAAGCTGGGGATTTACTACTATAAAAAGTCCCAAAAGGACACATACCGGAAGATATGATTGCCGGTGCACGAATGCCGTCGCAATGAACAACAGAAAGTCGCGTTTCAGCTCACATTCTGAAGCACGAAACGGTAACAAACCTTTAGATTTTCAAAGATGTAATCGCTAGTCTTAGGAAACGTTTGCGATTTTTTACTACTGCACGATAGGTTGATCATATTGCAGTGAGACTGATTAAAATAAGATGCACATATTCACCTGCTTTAAGAAAAAAAGCTTGTTTTGGCCAGTCACGTGGCATTTTTAGAATGTAGAATGCTACATAAACAACTTCAGCAGCACTTGAAACGGACAAATCCCCTAATTTTGTTGTGCTCTTTGAAAGAATGTTGGTTGTAACCAGGGTACCAAAGCTAGATGCGTGGTATTCAGATAATTCCTTCCGAGAATTTTGCTTATCGAACAAACTGGTGTAATTCTTTGCAGTAGTCCATCTTTGTCATTTGAAACCCATATTTTCCTCCCATTTTGACTGCGATACGTTTGTACCAAACAGAGCGATTTTCGCCACTTTACAGCAAATTCCTGCATTTTCATGCTCATTCAAAACTTAACGCTCGTAATCGCGTCCAGACTTCGTGCGCAAACGGGTATCTTGAACCTTTGTATGAACCCCGGAAAATCGGAAAAATCTGCATAGACTTTGAGTGGGTCCGCCGACCAGTGGAGTTCACACGATAATGTGTTGCATGAGGAATAAAAAACCTTCACTGTTTTGCTTCCAGTCACATAGTGGTCTACTTACGTTCCATTTAGGGCGGGGAGTATCATCCACACTGTTTATACAGTCCAAATGAACTATAGAATTATTTCCACTGAATGATTCGTTAGTCAGATCACGGTTCGAGATTTGTAACAATGTCCCTTAGTAGGTTAGCACTCAAAATTTCCTTCTTTAACTGAGCGAGCTGCACTGGGCTATCACTTGTTTCAGTTGGAACGATATTCGAGGTATCGTTGTACGTTGCCTAGACGCAACACACTACTCATATGGTTGCTGAAAACTCTTGAACAGTCCACTACCAGTTTTGCCCTTCTTTTTCGAGCTTATTGGGTGGGCGCAGTCCCCGAGTTTCCGCCAATCTTAGGTTCTACCTGAACTTGAATTAGACGAAGGCCTTCACGGGAGACTCAACTGAATTCAGCCGAATCTCTCGTCTATGATGGAAACCCAGGGATAGTGGAGGCAACATCGGCGGTAACCAAGCTTTTTATGTCCGGTTCTGGAATCCCATTTCTTCTCTCCAGGATTAATTGACCAAATAGGTCTACTTCCATGCTGTGCACTTTCTCCAATGTCTTATTTCAATTAATCTTCTAACGCGCTTTCATGTGACTAGAGATGGTTTCGGGATGGTGGGTGAGAAGCAGCCGAGAGAATTTCGCATTAAGAAACCACAGAAGAGCATGTTTTTTCAGGCATTGAGGAATTTACGATGGGCTTTGTATTCACTCATAGGTGGGGATGAGAGATTACAACTGCAATCACACTGTCAAACTTCAACCTTCCTCGTCTTTTGGCTTCCACATGCAAGGAAACTTGACTAACCGGACTCCTCTAGAAATTCCCGTAGGAAAAACCCAAAACAAAATGAATTTCCCCGCCTTAAATGAAGACGCTACGTTTTTCAGAGATATCCACTGATGTACTACTGGTTTATATCAAAGGACAAAAAGGAAATTTTTCTACGCGGAGTTGCATATGGAAACCTCAGGGCCACCGTAGACTTGTGTTAGCTTTTTCTAACTGGTTGAAATAATACGCTACTTTTGATAAATCAAGTAGTGAGAGAATGGGGAATTTTAAGTAACACTTATGCAATGAGATCCTACGGTGATCCAGGCTTTTTGTTGTTGTCTCGGTTCCTTCTATAGGTCTATGTTTGCTAGCCAGAGCCTGCCAGTAACTTGGAGCTGTTCCCTCTGGAAGTTAATTTTTCCAGGTGCAACTCAGTTTTCTACCGAACCCCAGATAGTCGGAAAATAGGGTTCTAGCTCATTTAATAGAAGGAAGTAATTTTGGGACCTATTTTTCTATGCAGGTCGGTCGGCCGTGTGTGAAAATCCAACTTGTTCATCATGATAAAATCCCTCATATATTGCATATTTGCACCAGCTCAGTCAGTAGACGAGTTTGACTCATTCTAAATTATGGTATAGCCACCAATCAGCTGCTGAGCTATCTGACTGTAATCTGGTGTATGCAGCCTTCACGATGTTGGCAGGCACGATCCAAAAGCAACAGAACCTGAATCAGCTCTACACAGCAGGTAGGGTGAAGCGCAAACACAAATTGCGTGGACCAGACGCAGGATATTATCTTGAGTGGACACAGAGGGAAACACGGACAGACAAAGATGCCTCTGGAAGCAAGCAGAGGAGCAGCCTGCGCTTGGTGCCAAGTTGAGGTTGCCGAGAGCAGTTGGCCAGTTGAATGTGGAGGAGCTGGTACGTATGGCACGGGAATTGGCCGAGGCGCTACTGACCACGTTGCAGTAGCAGGAGAAGAGAGATGATTCACCAGTGAAGGACCCGCAAACAAACGGCTTAACCGAACGCAATAACCGGACGATCAAGGAGTGGCTGGTGGCCAAAGAAAGTGACTGAGAAGTGAACCTGCCTATGTTGTTGTTAGCACATTGTGTTTCGATACAGCTAACCACAGGCAAGTCTTCGTTCATGCTGATGTACGGTTGACATCCGCGCCTTCCAGTTGATCAGGAAATTGGGTTGTGGCCAACAACACCTTGTCTCCGGAGGAGCAAGGAGAGGAAAGGAGGAAACCTTGAGAAAACATGACCGCCGTTCAGCAAAGGACTAGACAGAAAACAGCAAGTAGAAAGACACGACCATTCCCCATAGGCACGAAGGTCAAATGAAAGGATCATCAGAATCCCGGAAGGAGTGGAACGGGGTTGCGGAAGCTGGGCAGTCGCTGGCAAGGCCCGTTTGTCGTTACCGACCGCCGGGGGAACGTCTACATAAGTCAGGGAGGTCGAGAATCGAAGAGAGAAAACGGTATTCAGCTTCGGAGGTGGCGCGATACACCCGAAGTGCTGCCGAATAGACCAACTGCTAGAGCCGACCTAACAGAGGCAAATGGAAATTGGTGGTATGCAGGCGACCTTTGAATGGGAAAGGTGTGTAACGGCGGATGCTACTGATGAAGCATGCGAGTAGTCTGTGGTCTCGAAGCTCCACCCCGCGTATAATGGAAGGTGAAGTTTATTACGGAACTTGTGGAACTGCTTTGCAGTGTTCGTTTATAGTCAATGAATATCCAGAAGACGCGTGAGAACGTTTAGTTTTTAAAAACTATGTGTATATGAGACGTTTACTTTCCTGTCCAACAGTTTGTAACTGCTTAGTTGGTGTTTGCTAATTACTGACTTTATGGCGAAGGGCTTTCCTCTTTACACCACCTGCTATGGCTTTGTCGTAACTATGCTGCTGCAGTCAACACTACTCGTTCGGCCGATGAGACCTCCAGAGGGCCCGCTGCCGGTTTCATTCCTTTTTGTGAGCATTCGGTTGGTCTAGTCCCCTAATATCCATCAATTTTTTCCTACTTGTGCATGTATGCGGCAATAAACACTCACTTGCAAATTAACAGCAGACTCAGCCGAATCTCACCCGAAACCCTAGTTTATAATACTATGCAGATGAATGTACTGCTCAAAGGTTCTTTCTAGTACATGGACAATTTGCACCCGTATTGTCAACCCTTCAGAAGCGTTTTGTACAGACGTTGGGTCTCACATGGCCCGAATGTGACTCCCTCTGGTCAGTGACCTCCGTCAAATTACGCTTACTTGCTGTTTCGAGCGATGTTTTGCGCCCAATATGTGTCCGAGCTAGCAGAGGAGGTAGTGAGAAGGCTACCTTCCATTAAGTGGTCTTGCCTTTATTTGATCATGGAATTCTTCCAGACAAATCACAGGTGAACTTCACCGTGAGATGAAATCTTCATTTTATCCGGTTTTCTCAATCAGCTTCTCTGAATAGGTGCTGAAAAAGCGTGAGTTCCTCTGACTTAGTTCGGCAAGGAAATGTTCCGTTAAGTATTGATGTGACAAAATTTAACTGAGATAAAGAATATGAATTCTCCCTTCCAGCCCCGCACTGATGAGCTCAGGGGTCAGTCTGTTTGATTTGACACACTTGACTTAGCCACTAGTCACTGACACGTAGGTGTAAGAGAAGGCGGACAAAAGACCACAATCGTGTTGCCCTTCCAATCATATGAATTCCAGACCAGACCGTCTGGACCTATTAGGCGTCAGTTGCTTTCCAAAAAGACCGGTTCAAACGATTATGCGTGATCTTATTTCGGAACCGTATATAAACGATATCAGTGTTAGGAAGGGACAGTTCGCGAGATACAGTCACTCATTTGCACACCAGTTTGGTTTTGATGGATGATTCAGCCGAATTCCAGCTGAATGTCTCCTTTGTGAATAATATCGTAAACGAGAACTTCAGCTGGGTCTGCCGTTAAGACCTAACTGAAGTCGGGGGCTGCTGCTGCCTGATGATCCATACGATCTTCGGGATACAGACGTAATGCACCACTCATAAAGTTGCTGAAAACCCACGACCGGCTTCGCCCTTCTTGGGGCTCATCAGGTAAGTGCAGTCCCCGAGTTTCCGTCAAACGTATGTTCTACTTGAAACCAAATTGCACTAATTGCACACTCATTTGCAAACAAATTTGGTTTTGCGAGAGACTCACCTGGAACCCAGCTGAATCTCTCGTTTATGATGTTTCTAAATAGTGCATTACGTCTATACATGTATCGCGATATTTCGAAAATCGTACCAACTGAAACATGAGGCGGCCTGGTGCAGCATATTCAATTGCTTAGAAACATCATAAACGAGAGATTCAGCTGGGTTCCAGGTGAGTCTCTCGCAGAACCAAATTTGTTTGCAAATGAGTGTACTTCGCTTATTTCATGCCATATTTTTTCATATTTCGGTTATCTTAATATTCAGGACTTATCTTAGTTCCGGTACTGTCCAAAGATTCCGGCCCCAATATAGGTATGACGTGTCGTTGGATGCTAACAGAAGGCATACTCACGAGTGACTGGGACTAGCTAGATGGCATATTAGTCATAGTAATTGTGAGACAGTGCGACACAAGTGCAGAAAAATAAACTTAAACTGTCAACCAGGACTAGATTAGCGTAACCTCATCGAACAAACAAGTATTGTACTTCCTTTCCCCCGGTAACTGTAATGTTCTTTAACTAATATTAGGTGATTTTCGTGAACCCCAACGCAGGTAAACGCAACCCGTTTACCACAATCAAGATCGGGTACCCAACTGTGGTCGTAGGTGTGGATATCACTGGTCATCCGGCCGAATGTTTTTAAAAAAATCACTGCAGTTCTCTGATCGCGCGCTGTTCTACCCAATGATGTTCTACTGGCTTAGGGCTATCCAAAGGGTAACCAATGAGTATATCTTTTGGATGACCCCAAACAACTGCACCCGGAAATTGAAGCTCATTTTGAGAACACTCTCACAGGGAAACTGTGCAGCATTCTGAGACCATACGCACGATACTGTGCCACCCAGCTCGAATTACCAAGTGAAAATGCACTCTTTTTTCGAATCCCGACTCACGGCTTCTACAAACAGAGGGCGAGCAAGTGAGGTCGGGTGCTGCCCAAGCACACGTGGGCCACTCTATAGAAATATACCTCACAAACGCCACCCTGCTAAATTGGACAAGAAGGGAAGTCCAGCTCCAGAGTGACGATGAGTCACCTCTTCCATGGTCGAGAGTATCAGCTTTGGAATACTCGATCCGTGCGTCTAAACAAACAAACACCTCATTTAGTTTACAGAATGGAGTCGGAGACACCAGACTGATACCATGACGACTACCGCAATGGAAAAAAACAAGTGATGTTCTGGTCATGAATGCTGATAACGCTTGGGCACGCAAACACATCTCGGGACCGAGAACACCAGCCAAACTCTACTGAGGGTGGAAGAGGCTTCACATGTCTGAAAGTGTATTCGATGCTTCCAAATGTATCATTTCTGGATAAAAAGACGGTCCACGTTAGTATATGTCCACCAAGGAGCCACTGCCAAAATTTAAAACTTGAAATCACCACCCAAATGCAAGCCGACGATGTCAGTACAGAAAGGAAAGAGCAAACTAGTTTTCAGCAACTAGCGAAAACCTAGATGAGTGCGTCATTTCTATCATGGTAAGTCTGAAAAAACGAATCGTAGTCCCAGTTACGCAATACATCGTTCATTCCTGCGTCAACTTCTTCTACCTATCAGTACACCACAGTAGAATTGCAGCAACAGGTAACATCTGAAGACAATGCACTATAGCATTGTGATCTTACCAGATGACACCCCTGATAAGAGTCGAGGCCTAAAGTGAGGTACAAAACCACATTTTCTTTCGGCTGGAACTTGATATGTGGCCATGGAGAGGAAAGTCATATCCGGTTCACTTCCCATCAATTTAACAGTCATGTACGTAGTTGAGGTCGCCACAGCTTATGACGGTGAGTAGTGCGGGACAGAGGGGATACAGAACACCTACAACAAAAGGAGAAGTGAAAGGGAACAGTCATTTAATTATTAACAACAAGAAAGTAGATACGACACTGCCAAAGTTTGCGTGACATCGTCATGTTGGTGAGCATATCCAAGCATTCATATTGTGGCTCTTTGGTATCCCAACCTCGCAGATAACACACATTAGTGCACCCAAGACCCTTTTTTATATTTTCCATGCTCCGTCTCAATGTCATTTACTGTCCACCTTTTGGTACCTTCCAGTGGGAACCTAGGCCAGCAAACAGGGCACGGCGAGGCAACCGATCACCTACCTTGAGGAACACATGACCATGCCAGGGTAGTTGTTACAGCCGAATCAACTCAATAGTTGGGTTAGCAGCTGATTTGTTGCCAAAAAAGCATTCGTCGAACTTCAGCACTGCTAACTGAATGTTCCTATGATACACGCGTACTATCTCGAAGAGAGCGATGGTCAAAAGCAAGCAATCTTTTTTGTCCTCAACTCACAGCGGACAGACTACAGAGCTGCAAAGCAACACTGGATGCACTCTCGCTTTGTAGACCCGGCCTGGTAATGTCACTTCGACTCCAGAGATGCCTAATTTGGAGAAGGGCACAACGAATTTAACGATTTTAAGATTCACTTTGTCGGTGCTTTTGCTATCTGACGTAATACGACCACCCAGAAAGGTAAATCTGTTGTCCACTATCTCTAGTAATTGTAATGTCATAGTCGTCTTTGTCGGTGCACTCGTCCAGTCCTGTAATAGCGCTTTGAGTTCCGAATGACTTCACCCGCATGCGGCTTTTTTTGACCAGGTGTTGCAGGCAAGTTGGGAAGGAGCTCTATTATTTCCAACCACTGCCATTTCTTCAGGTTCCCTTGGCCACTGCTTCTCCCGGACATTTTTGCGACTGCGAGTTATGTATCGTTTCAGAGGTCTTCTTGATAAATCTTATTGTCTTCTCAGTAGGGTAGCCTCTCTCACTTTGATCAGACACAGAGTGAAATGGGCCGTGGTCTTGTTTTGGAGCGTACACAGTCAAAAGCCGAATCTCTAGCGATTCGGATTTTGGACCGGTCTTCAGTTGGTGAACCGGTTTGTTTCGCGTCCATAGACTGTCTAGACAGCTGCTTTTGGTAAAATCCTTTGACGACCGCACCTTGAATGCAGTGAATGTCATAGTGGTGAAAGGTCTTTTCCTTGGTAGCTGTTAAACGAACGAAAACACCTGCAAGAAGCAGGGCATGATCTGACTCCGTATATGTGTTCGAAAACGAAGGACAGCCTTGAACAGAAGATGGTTCAACATTCTTCCTCTTTATGGCCACCTCTGTCGGATTTGCAATATAAACTAATGGACGTTTCAGAGAGGTTTGATAAATAATCGGTGGATTTATTGCTAGGCCCCGTTTCGCTTTTCTGTCACAAAAGATTCGTCAGTCCAAGTGAGTGAGGTACCAGGTTCGTCGGGTTTTAAGGCAGTCAGAGAGCCAATCCGTGATATTTCTTATGACTAGCCGACGTGATCAGTGCTGAGAGTATATTGTTTCCAGGCAAATTAACGCACGTACTCGTAGATTTGTAAAGTAGAAAAGAGGGGAAAACAATGGTAAAAAAGACTTATTGATTCCAAATGAATATAGTCAAAATGACTCGTTTATCTCGAGACCGTCGGCTAGTTCGCTCGCAGTCGATCTGGGCGGAGCAGGAAGCCAAGGACCGATGGAGTTGCAAGACCGTTCAGCTAGTCAGAACACAACTCTATTAGATTATTTCCTCAACTGAGAACAAAAACCTTAAAAGATGGTGCTCTTGGAACTGCCACATAGACGATGACGTTTGCATTTTCTGGATTTCCTCAGAGGGACCACAGTCAAGTTCTTGACGTAACAGTAACTTTAGCACATACAGAGCGTTCCCAAATACTGGCTTTCTTTCTAAGAGAAACCAATTCCTTCGAGCAGACCAAATTTCTGACACAATAGGTTTTCCGCTCGAACTCTACAGAACCACACAGTGTGAGCTTTGTGATTCATGAATTAGCTGTTTTAAACCCCACCTCTCAGAAGAATGAATTTTTCTTCGCTATCGACCTTGATTTATCTTATAAAATCTACCAGTCATAATCGTCACTACCTGTCTTTACCGCAGTATTATTGGGTTCTTTCCGGTAAAAACTAATCTACTTTGCAGCCTAAAAGTGAGGAGCCAGTCTTACCTTTTTCACTTTTAGCTATGTCGTCGGACGACGTTTAAACGAAGTTTCAAAAAGCCAAGGTCCACGGCCTCGCCCACTTCTGTTGCACCGACGATATGGCATTGAACAATCAGACACCATCTTTCGGCAACAAGCCGGCAAAGTTCCTTTGGTTTGTAGACCTTTAAAGACAATTCGCCTTTATAGCATTAACTTACTCAGAAAAAACTTCACTTGTCGGTCAATTTAGTTAGATATCATAGACTGCACACGATAGTTTTTAACGCCGTCAACGGTGGAAACACACTAGCCCATCCCGGATTACACTGCCTCCATACCCTTGGTCTGTTGCCAGGGCGACTTCATTCCAGTGAGACATTGTCACCCAGCTACCTGCCATAAGCGTAGTAGCATCACCATAGTAACACATTTGTTTCAGACCATAACACGTCCTTCATTTCTCTGCACCGAAAATAGGGAGGAGTGCAGCAACCGCTTCACTTTACTAATTTCGACTGCAGTGTTTGGCGGTGCACAAGTCTCGGACAGGACATTTTTTTGCGTAGGGGCAGGATGCGATGCAACAACTGACACAGTAACAGGATCAGCCAAAAATGTCCGAATCTGGTTCGATGTCTGTCAACCTTTCATCTCAATATTGTGCAATGTACAGTTGAAGGTCAGCGCAAGACAAGGGTGACCAGTTAGCAAGCTTCATTTGTTTTGGTCAGCAATGCGGGGCACTGCGAATAACAATGGCCGCCTGCCACAAGCCACCAACGAACCAATCAGGAGCCGGACCAATCACAACCAGGCGAATTCGAACAGCTAGTTCAGGGTTCCGAACGTAGATCAGGAAGACGGTTTATACACCAATAAAAACTCAGCCATTTTGCTTGATAAAACGAGATTCCCGAGGAGCTAACTGAAGCCTTTTTGTTGATTGATATCCGGAGTCACGAGCATTCCCACACTATGAGGAGGGACACTAAGATTTAGGTATCTGTTGTGATCATGACAGATTACACCTAATTCTGTCTGAAGTCGGAGGTCTGGCTATACTTAGCTCCCCAACTCACTCTTTCAGATAATCTGGGACAAAGAAGTAAGGCTCTGCGGAAGTGCAACCACCACGATGTTGGCTTGCTGTCGGGTGTATCCAAGCTGCTCGCGGAGAACAGTGGATCTGTGAGGTGGGCTATGGTCACAGACGTTGCTGTACAGACCATATTTCCGTCGTATGTTAATTGTCATGCCTATCCTCAGCCTACTGTCCTGGTTGTTATCAGAGGGCCTTTTTGCCCAGTCGATAGAGCTGCTGTCTGAAAATGTTTGACCAAGCATGGTTTACCGGACATTTGTGTGAAGACTATTCATGCATTATGTGAGAGTTCCTCGTCAGCCCTCTTTCACATTTCTCAGTTAAATCCGAGTTGGGTAAGATTGTCTGCTGTCATCATTCATGTTATATTTAGCTGTCGACGAGATATTGAGTGTCTTGGAATGGCCATCATACGGATTTTGGGAGTTGGCCCTGTGGACCATACAGATTGAGCCCACGATACTGCCCGAGAGGCACAAATTACGCCAAGTGCTCCTCGGTTTTCGAATTCAAAGCAATAGCTAGTTATAATGTTACGTTACAGATGGTCTGGAAGATTATTGTCTGGGAAGTTGTTTTAGTTCCGTCAGTGACAGTGAAGAGATCACAAATCGCAGACCAAGAGCCGTGCTACTTTCTAGACTAACATAAGCTTTGATTCTTCAAGGAAATCAGTACAGGACAAAAACCCGCGCAGTTAAGGTCCTTGTACAGGGGGCGTGAGACTGTTGCCCTGAAGTCTCAATGATGTATGACTTGAACTTTTGGTGCTGAAAATATCCCTCTGTCGGTTGGTTTTAATCGCACATGAAATGTGAGCCACACACACGTGCACACCAATGTGAGTTGAATGTTCCTGTGAAGATTTGGGACGTTATCTGGCAGTCTGTTTCACATGACCATTCGCTGTTGCTGTTGCAGTCCGGTTGTCAGTAGACGTATAAAGCTAATAACCACAGTTTTCCCAATGGTGACAAGAACTCGTAAGGTTAGGTTGTGAACCAAAATTCGACCACCAGCACTATAGAATTCGGTATAAGATACCTCAAATTCACCTGGCTCATCCGAGCTAATTTGGTGGACCTGGAGTGTTCCATCCGAATATCGGTCATCGTGAACACGACCTCATTAGGCTCTCAGTTCTTTTCGTCTGTCACTACAATGAGTTTACTGCAACTTGTGTACTAATCCCCACGTTATCCATCTTGCCTATTTTCAATTGTATGAAACGTTTGCTTGAAAATTTCTCCTGTTTTGCCATTCCAATAACCTGTAACAAGCTTTTTTTTTACTTGTAACTCTGCCAAGCCGGTTGATATCACAGACTGGCCGCCAGTATTTTCCAGCAGCGTTTGCGCGATTGCATGGATGGTATCACACCCATTACCCACTTCAGCAGTGAAACTAATCATGGTTCCTGTTTACCCCTGCTCACCTCAGATCGATGCTCCAAGGACAAAGAATTACACTTGTAACATTCGATTTTGTCGATGGTTAACGTTTGCCGCACGTCATATCACCTTGTTCGCTTGTGAGGATACGACCTCGAGTGGAAAAGCATCCGGAGGAGGTACGATGCGAGATGAGATATCTTAGAAAAGTGGGTTGGGTTGACCAACTCAGATATACATTTCGTCCAACACGATAAACTTCGAGAAGCTCAGTTTGGAACTATACGTTATCTTGCGGCAAGTCAGTCAAAAAGGGACTTACAAAGATTTAAAGCCCTATATGTATTTTTTGGTGAAAGGTATTCTTAATTGACTGCCTGGAACACACAGCTATTTCATCTATAACCGGTAAATTCGAATGCGTAGCTGTCGAACGAGGCTGACTTGTCAGGTGATTAGACCGTCCGAAGCGCATAGGTATCGCAGTGATGCACGCGTATAATCTAAGCGAATGTGCCAAAAGTTGAGTTTGCACTGGCAGGACAAACTGGAATATTTTGTTAAACAGAAATACCTCCCTCTCAAAACCTCTTCCGGACTACCTGCACTACTGAATCAGGTTATACGAAAAATGTAAGGCCATTCCTAGAGAGAGGCCTGGCGTTGTGCTCAAAGTGAGATAACAAAAGCAATATATCACCTCTGATAACTTAAAGTATGACGATTCTATCAAGTGAGGGGAGATGAAGCATTGTTTAACCGAGTGAACTGCATCACTGCATCATCACTGGGAAATATTACTTGAGATTATACCTAGGGTGAGGCGTAGAGTTGCACGGATAACCAGAGAGTTGGTGAAAAACGGATTAAACTGCTTCTGATCAGTCCAAATGTGATTATTCAATCAAGTGAAGAGATAAAATACTGCTCCTCCAAGTTATTACCATTCCTTATCCGGACGAATTTCACTGTTTTCCGGGTTTTGAAAGGATTACTGGTTAGTGCTTTAGTTGTTGTCTGACAATGCAACAATGGGTGAAATTCTCTGATGTCACATTTTCTGCGAGTCCTTAAGTGACGAGCAGCAAGCCACTCGCGACAGACTCTCAGTGCTTTAACTACAAACCGATATCCGCCGGTGAATTTCCAAATTACAGAGTCATGCCGGCAGTAAGTTAGGTGGTGAAGCATAAACAAACTAATCGTAAACGAAGAAACAGTCATATTGAAGAAAGAGTGTCTTAAGAATGGGAAAAACAGAGACGGCACCGTACCTCAGGCTGATTCGTCTGTGCTTCGAGTTTGGTGACTTTACTGAAGCGAACCAGAAAATTTTACGAAAAATTAGGTGGCCTCAATGACATTTCATTTAGTAGGTTTTCATATTAGATGTGGCTAGGCCTGGAAATGTAGCTCAGTTCACTGTCATTTTGATTCATTGTACTTATCTGTATATATAAGGGTTGATCACGTGATAATTTGCTCCACATTCCTGGCTACTGAACGAAACATGTGTACTCAGCTTACGAACGAATCGAATCCAATAAATCGCTCTTGTATACATGTTCGACGCAAACGAATGCGTTCACAGCTTAGTCCGAGCCATTTAGAATCCTTAACGACAGTTAGAAATTTCTTCCGCGCACTCAAGAACGCAATGCTGCAAAGGTTCCATTCATGCGGCAAACGTGAATGATCATCTAGCTGCGGGCACCTGGCTGTCGAGTGACTGAGGCTGACTCCAAATGTACATCCCATATTAATTTTACTACTCATGAGTAGCATGTAAAGTGAACGGGATACGAACAGCAGTACTGCGCCGTATTGTTGGCTCGGTTACATAGTAATTCACCGCCTGGATCATTGGAGTCTACTAACGGATGTATCCCAAGGGACGACTGAGGGCACTTAATGAAACTTAGTGGCGCTTGCATGTATTGATAATATGATGTGGATAACATTTCTTTACAAATGTGCATAATTCTTTTTTGTTCAGGTCCACCGATCGCCTACTGAAAAAAACTCAGACATCTCGGTGGTAACATTGTTCTTGTTAACACCAACCCGCGATTGGTAAACAGATAACTATCCTGAGTGCATTGCTCATATTTTTGGCGAGTATATAAGAAATATTCTGTTACATATACTCAAAGGTTAGTAAAGTACACTGTTTCCGGTCGTACAATCAGTACGACCGAAAAGTATCCGTACATGAAAGGCGTCCGTTAGTTTCGATATGAGTACTGGAAACTGACCAGAAATATTTTCGTGCCTACTCCCCCATTTTTAATGAGTATCTCGACTGTTCCTTGTTTCCATATGCTACAGGTGACCGGCTTCTCCGTACTCCTCTCAAAATGTGAATAACTGGCCCGTTACTCGCGCATACTCGTATATTCACTGCTAGAGACTTGGAACAATGGCGACGATGTTGTCACCAAGTTGAATGGCAGAAGCGTCAGTTCGGTCTGGGGATTCCCGTTGATGGAATCCCGGTAACCTTTCAATATTAAACAGCCAATAGTTGGCGAATGAAGCGCCCTTATTTCACCATTCGGGACAACAACGTGCTCGCCAGAAGAGGTGTTTTCTCCTTGGACAAACCACATAGCTGGCTGGTACTGAAAAAACGGATCGATCAAACATTGTTACTGGACACTCAAGGGACTTGAAACCTCAAGGTTCGCTATGCTGCCTTGTTGGTTAGACCCAATTGCAAGCAAAAGCTCCTTGTTGGGGCCTCCATGTAAGTCGCATTCCTCCGTCTGGGCAGCCCGGGAGCAGCAGCTACCACACGTGATTCAGTAATTCACTTCATTTTTCAAATTCCAAACGGTGTTTGCGGAATTGTGACTGGATAGTGGCTATGGGTTTAGAGAAACTCTATCTTCCTAAACGAAGTCAGCAGTGATCTTTAGGTTTACACCTAAATTATGTTCTATCCTCTTGGTCCAGTTATCCAATATTTTGCCACTTTTTACTCATCTTATTTAACACAAAGCCGTCAATTTCAGGACTCAATTGGGGGGAATCAAAGGAGAACTCAACAACAAATACTCAGGCTAGCTTTTTACGAAATAACAGCAATTCTTCGAATGAGTCAGATTAGGATTAACTAGGACGCTGGATACGCTCAAAACTTATGTGTCATAGCAATGTGAAACAAGGCTGCAAGATAAAAACTCCATGTCCATCCTAAGCTCGCAGTCTTCCAACATCAATCATACTTCCAGAGTTGGCCTACCTGTTTGTCCTTAAAGGATGTTTGAGGGACAACCTGGAGTTAATTTTTGCGCTCAAAGGGCTTTGGTTGATTGCGACATGAGAATTAAATGTCCTCGAGCAACATTATGACTAAAAGTGTATGTCATCAGTGCCTTGGTCATGGTATGCTTCAACCCGGACTCAATGAAAGCCGAGATCTTCCAACAAAATGAACGTGTTCATGGAGCACATAGTCCTTAGTTTGTGATGCTTACTGGGAATCTGAGTGCTAATCTTGTAGTAGTGACGATGGTGCAATGGACGACCATCACCTCTCGATGGCACTGGAAAGTACTCAGTTCACCTACAAGTTGTTCCTTCCCCTCATCACTTTTCGACACAGCTTCCTCCAGAGTGTCATGTGATGAGCTGCATCTCTTAATTAGTAATGGGTCCAACTTGGCCACACCACAGTCAGCTTTCGATAGACAGGATTGCACAGAGCAGCAACTCAAACTGAAGTGCACATTTAGACTTCAATCATACCCTAACCTTACGAGAGTGGCGGTTCACTTTTATGAGCACCAGAATGAATGAATTAGTCAGTTTTGATAAATCACAAGTGTTCACGTATTTTAGAACCAAACTCAACCCCATGGTTGGAATCAAATCAACGGATTATGTCACAGATCGCTTGTTCAATATTTGAGGCACTTTGTAGCTAGCCGACCACAAGACAGTCGTTAGATGCTTGTCAACTCCGCCCATTTGTTGAAAACCCAGCAGCTTGTCTGTTCTTGTCATCGATATGGCCATATTCTTAATTAGCTTGCAGTAGAATTCTCTGCCCTTCTGAAGCAAGATCGTAAACTGTGTTTGTGTGAATATGCACCCGAGGTGAAGCTGGTGGTGGCCGCTGGGAACCTTCAGAAGCCGTCCCATATAACTAGAACATCAGAACAAACAACTGTATGTAAGCCGGTGCTAGAGGTGAACCAATACGTAAGATATCGGGGTGCACTTTATCTGGACCACTTCAGGTAACACTCCAACTGGCTCGAGGTCACTACATCTAGTCCCTGTCCTACACCCGTCAGCACACCTGCACTAACATCTTGCTCGGAACGGCATAAAACACCAGAACCGAAGAAATTTCTTGTCCGTATTATTTAGGGAAGGTGGTGGTAAGTTCGAAACCTGGCAGACTTGTACGAAAGATTATTGGTTCATTCACACAAATGAGGCTACTTCAGCAATCACTCTGCAGCATATGTATAAGGTAACTTATACAATGGGGCACAGAGAACTCACGAGTAATAGCTGTACGCAGTCCGTCACACTACGGCTGTTCCTGCCATTCAGTGGACACCTATCGATCCTACTGAGTAGCTTCTGGGGTCCCCTGGGTTAAAAATCTCACTGATTCACGTGCGATTAGAGTAACTGTTTCGAACACGTAATATCATCTCCTTAAAATCACCAACTACCTTTTAAAATGCTCAGAGACTGCGGGTGTCTTTCTCCAAGTAAAGTTGAAACCCGATCTGTCAAGGTCACTCGGTTATCGATCTCCCGTCGAGTTGTATAGGTGCCTCCAGACAAAGTATTATTCTCTCTAGCATGTTCGCTAGCTATGTAGTTTCTTGTCAAAATAGTGATTCCAACTTCCTGTGGAAATTCTTCAGCTAAATCAAAAGTGAATGTAAGGATCCATAATTTTGTGTGTGGGTTGATAGACCAAAAACCATTACATTTGCTGGGACATCAAGTGAAACGCCAATTAGAGGTTAAAAAAATATCCACGATGTCAATGTTTGAATCTCACCTACCTCAATCACTTAATAAAACATCTATTTTTCGTGAGTTATTTTTTATCTCTCAGTGTGATTCATGTCAACATCTTGTGTGCTTTTGAAGATAATATATTTTAATGCGAGGGACGATTTGCGTCGTTCATTTGGGGGTATCGATCCGCTTTTTTACTGCTAATACGCAATGCAGGTTCTAAACCAGAACGACGTAGGCTTACGTGGACTGGCCCAGTGGGACACCATTCGTGATGAAGCCTCCCACGATGACGGCCATATTTCACAGATGTACAACCTTGAATCTGTTGTCTCCCCCTAATCCGTCAAAAGTGCACCTGCCGCCCGACTAGACTGGTCATTCCTAATCTTCTGGATCCAGTTACCATATTTGGCTAGCTGTTCCAGCCCCAACAACCTGCGGTCACGGAAATTCGATTTCGAATTAGGTTTCGCAACCTAGCTACGCATGGAAAAACTCCAGGTGTTTCGATTCAATCACGCTAGTTCCAACAGTCGATAGAATGCATAAATGTGCTGCAAGCTGGATAAACGAATAAACGCATTTGTGTGCAGCGCGTACGGTGTTTATGCAACAAACACTTGCGTCTAAAGTTAGCCAATGTGACAATGACCATGTAGCAAGCAACCCGACCAGGTTTTTAACTAGAACAGCACGCGAAGGTTGTTTATAACTAAGCAAACAAGACTGTCAACTTTCGAGACTGATTAGTTTGTTTCCAAACATGGACAGGTTAGAATCAATGATGTTGTTGGTTCAGGTACCAGACCTCAAGCCTACGCGCCTTCGCCATATTCGACAGGAATCCGATGGCGAATGACGTCAAGCCGTGAAACCAAGCAAAGGCTAACTTGGAGAATGGTTACATAATTTTCCGAAGCGAACTTAGCCGAGCATAGTCGAAGAGACCAAAACGTAAATCCACTTGTACGTAGTAGCAACCGAAAAGAGAAGCTAAAATTTGGTAAAAAAATCTTTGCGGGACTAATTCGAATGATGGCCTACTTTCACCACATATTACTAACTAAATTGCCCATCACGGCAGTCCTTCTTGAGAGCATTCCCTCTGAAAACGTATACCAACTGTTTTTCCTCAGGAAACTTTTAAGTTCCAGCCGTGAGCAAAAGCCTCCTCGGAGACTCTAACATCTACTAACAAGCTGCTGTAAACAACCAGCAATCATGGTCGGTCAGGAAAATTCTCAGACCTACAGTTTTCAACACTTCGTTGTCTGCCAAGCAAAGTTTAACTAACTCTGTGAAGTGGCTTACGTGCCAACCCGTTATGTCGTCATGTAATGCCAGTGGTCAAGGTGTTGCAATCTTATTTGGGAGGCACAAGGAAGTAGAATGCCCAAGCTGCGAACTGATCGTTACAACATGCCAGACTACTGTTTCAGCCACTGTCACTCAGGTTTTAGGTCAGGACTGATCAAGATATCGCGCAACTGTGGTTGTCATGTCCAATTTCGTTTCACGTGTTCGGTACTCAACATCCGCTGGTTTGCAGACGAAATGATCTTTTTGGAATTACTCGGTTGATGAACTGCTTTGGTACTTACTGTGGAAAAAAGGCCTGACGCGTTTGATTCAGCTCTGCTACCGGAGAAGGAAGCGTGTACGATATACAGTTTAACTATGCCTTTTAAACTTGGCTAGAATGAATTTCCCGTTCGTGGTGAGCTTAAACGGATTTTGACAGGCGAAGGCCGCCCCAGGATACATGTGGGTTGGTAGTCAAGCTTCGGAATTATCTTGCCATGATGTAATATACTATTTACTAGACCGATGACTAGTTATCATCGCAGAACAAACACACTGTTCATCTTTATCATTTGACCGACTTAAGATAAGTATGACGCCGCTTGCTAATGAAAGCCAAAAAATGGCTTACACCAAAAGACACTGTAGGGAAACACCGCAAGTCTCAGCAGTTGATATAATGGAAACAAGAGAATGTGCAGTTTGTTCCTTCTGGAACACAATTTCCGGACTTCAATTGCCTGTCCTTGGGGAACAAACCACCACTTTTCCGTCCAACTACATATGGCCAAGTTCAGTGAACAGACCGAACACCAAGATACGGTGCTATTGCATACTAAAGCAACGCATATGCAAAGTATTTACAATATATGCATATTTTATATACAATATAGTGTCTACCTCCTCTGCGGGAAGTCTACATATATTGAAAGCTGTTCGTACCACAGGTATTCATCGTTGGATCTTTGGGGTGATCATCCTTGAGAGAGCGAAAGTATCCTTTAGAATGAACCACTTTAGAATGGTCCCTCTTCAGAAGAAACCCAATTAAATAAACCATTCGAAGTTGTCTTCAAGGGAAGGAGCACTCACAGGACTAATCAGACTCGTTATGCTATGTATGGAATATCCTCTGAAAGGGAGTTGGTACCCTTGGCTAGGAAGAATGCAACAAATAAGTGTTGGTTGTTACGTTATTTCATCACGTCGGAATTTGACAAGTCTTATTTTAACTGGTCGGTTTGAGGCAGACTCACTCTGGCAAAACAAATGGGGTGCCAACAGTAGCACTCCGTAACGATGGAGTTCCGGTCGGTTCGGTCCAGTTCGTTTTCGCTATCGCTTTTTTCAGACCCATATATGTCATCTGCAAACTGCACAGTTTACGCGAACCTACATGGAACGACGACTGTACACAGATTATCCACTGTTGTAAGCGTAAAACAGGTCAAGAAGTGGGCGACAGCCACCTACAAATTCGTCTTTTATATGTTGACTAGGTTTTGGTGTCGGTACCCAGCCTATATGGGTTAATGGAGCTGAAAAAAGGTGGACAAGTTTGCAGCCCCATTTATCCACTTGATACTGACCTCCCAGCGACGTGGAAGCGGAGGTTATCATGGTTCAAACGGGTTTTTCTAAGAAATCGAGGGTTGGATCTGACGAATCTCGTTGTTGGTCGACAGCAGAGTGGAGCGATCCCGTGAGACCAGGTCATATAAGGATGTCTTTATTCAGTGTTCATTGTTGAGTGATACACATAGGGAGCTGTTACACGTTTATCTGATACGCTATACAATGTGGCCGTTAGGTCGATTCAGGTGATATTTGTCCCATATGGACAACTTAGATGACCAGAGTAATCCAGGATATCCACTGTTTGCGCACTATGATTTTGGTTGAGGCTCCCGCATGTGAGATATTCTACCATTTCGCGAAATACACCCATCTGCAAATTAGTTTGGTTTTTGTAGCGGACTCAGACGGGTCCCAAGTGAATATCCGGTTTATGATATTCTTCAACCAGATGTGTTGCACAAGGACCACCTCATGTTTCAGTTGAGGTGATATTCGAAACACCGCATCACGCCCGAGTTTTCCATGCATTTTAACGATTAGTATCCGGAGCGGCATCTATGTATCTATCAGTGAAAGAAATAAAACGTCGGCTGATGTTTTGTTCGTATCATTTAGGGTGCAACTTCTTTCCGGAAAGGGGTGACCACTGGACGTATGACAAAAAACATGTATGGGGCTGAGAACCACCATCCCAAGCGGCTCTGGTCTGGCTACAGAAACATCCCAGTAGTTCCATTTATTGAAACTACCATGTTTTTTTTAAACCTCTTATTTTGATTTGAGACCTGAAACAATGTAAGTTGTTATATAGTGCTCCAAAGTTAATTACTGAACAGCTTGTAGCGCAGTTGGCAGCACCCAATTCTCACACTTTCGTTTCCTCAACTACCGGTTTGTATGAGAACCTCAAAGTTGGCTTTTAAACTCCCTGAGTTTATTATTACTAAGTTTGCCTCATTGAGTCAGTCAAATCCATTTGGGCACGAACCAGTCGATTTGGTTAATCGACCGGTTTCAGTCAACAAGCAATGGAAAGAAAAAATCTCGTGTTCATTAGCTGTGTTGGGCGTTCACTTATTTCATGTACAGGCGAACCAAATGAACTGCCGTTGTTCTTTAGATAAACAGAGCTTAAATGAAGAAATCTTATTGCATTCAGTACTGCTGTTAGGATATAACACATAGCACTCTGTAGAAGGGCAATCGAGCAACACAGACTTCGATGATGTTCACTGCCTGGTGACATCCAGTTGGTGGGTGCAGGTTGTTAGAGGCTATCATATTCAGTGATTTGACATGCTCCTTTGTATCAACAGGGACATTTTTCCAGGTCGAACTCTGTTTTCAGCATATAACGTGTCAACTGTTTTGGAATGAGATTCATTTGGTTCGCGAAATTTTCCTCATAGAACAAGTGCAACTTGGTTTTGACGGGAGAATCCAGCCGCATCTCTCCTTTACGATGTCTCGCTTCAGCTGGATGTGTTGCGCAAGGGCACTTCATGCTTCAATTGAGATATCGCTATACATTATTGTCTAGAGGGGGTTTCTGAAAAACTCCTCGACAGGTTTCGTACCTCTTTGAGCTCGTCGGATAAACGAAGTTCCCGGGTTTCCGTCCACCTAATGCTCTACGTGACACGACTAGCGAACTACAATTCGTGCCTGCTTGTAAAGCCCCAAGATGGGAGATGGACACTGGTGGGGGCACATTTCATTATCTCCAATCTGCCTCTTGTATACGAAAATATAAGTGCAATGGAATTTGCTAGTACATGATTACGTGTTTTCATGGCTGACTGGCAACCCTAACATCGGGCTGTGTTAGCAAGTTAACCACCAAGAACTAAAATGTCTACCATTCTGGTATTAAAAAGGAGTTTAGGGGAGATATCAGACCTTTGTTGGGAATCCTTCCGCCTAATCAATCTACTGAAGTCATAAGGCCTCGAAATGAGATAAAGCAGTGAGCAACCTTCGTACCAAGGATAGTTTTTCCACTGGCGAACTTATTTACTTTGCACCAATAAGTGCGGCGTATGTGAAAACTGCTTTCCTTTTTTGAATCTTGATCAGATAGCAGCTAGGTACCGAAAGGGTGCTACAGCTGAACGATTCAAGGAGACGTCGACATTGCGGTGCTGAACGGGTATCTCCTATTTTGTATTCGGGTTTATATAGCCCAGCTCATATCGATAATGTGATTGGCCAATGGTGATTCCGGTTCTTCGGCTGCTTAGTGGTCTCTTCTAGATATCTGCTGTGTTGCGGTCTGATTCCTTCTCATTTGATTGGTTTACCCGAAGCTGCCGTTTTCATTAGTTCCTACCGTTTGTTCTGACTGCTATGGTTTAGGAATACTTTAGTTTGATCGGTATTTCCGCTAGGTTTAGTGCGCAAATCAATCGTCAGGCTAGGCGAATAAACCTGCAACTAAGCTGACGTCCTCTGTTATTGGCGTGCGTTCTGAGAGGTAGTCCGTTTGCGGACGCATCTCGATTCGTGGGTAGGTCGTATGAATTTGTTTTTTCTCCAACACACTGTTTCCATCAGGGTAACAAGAACCAATCCATATCACTGAAGTAAAGGGAGAAATTAGCACAGCATGTTTCAGGACTAAACTGAAGGTAAATGTGAGAAGTATCAAATGCCACAAATCACCCGAGAGAGAATAGCTGGTCCTTCTAATGCATTCCATAGCAAAACTGAATCACTTTTGGAAGGTGCGCACAGAAGTAACCGTCACCTGGAAATCTGTGGAAAAGTTTTCACTTATTTCCTTGTTAGTTGTGTGGATTTGTCAGATAAAAGTTCAGCCTGAATAAAATTATTAGAACAATTTCGGGAATCTAACAATATCAAGTTCGTCACAACATCTGTTTGCATTTTATCCCGCGGCTAGGTTTTCGCATCACCATCAGGCTTTAAAAATAGACTGGTTCATGTTCTTAACCATGAAATCCACGCACAACGCTTGATGTAGGCTGTTTTCATCCGCGAAACATAAGGTTTTATAGATTATTTGAAAGTTTCTAAATCGCTCTAGCGTGAAGGAAACTGTCGAAACTGTCATGCGTTCAACTGCAACAATACATCCATCTGTAGTGAAGTGCCACATCTAACTGACTAATTTATAAAAAAACATAAAATAGAAAGGAGGACAAATGACTTTTCTGGTCGGTTAAGTACATACTAGTATTCGCAGATGTGAAATTAGTCTGCGAACATAGTAAACAATGAGCTGGAAGTTTGAAACAGATCTGGGGATGGAGTGACCAGGGGAAACAATGTTCAGAGTTACCAGTGCTTCCACTGCTGTGTTTTGCCGTCGCTTGTCCCGGGAACTGAAAGACTTAGGAGTAGGAACCCGATAATGGCCCCACAATCTTGCACGGCATGACCGTGCTTTCTGCCCCGGTCAAATTGCGAATACAGCTCTATCACCAAGGTCTGCTTTGAACTGTGTAGCATGACTTGTCATCCTCTCTATGAAGAACACCATTAGGGAAGGCAAAGGCGGTCGTTGTCTGAAAGCATTATGCTTGGAGGGAACGGATTTTCCTACAAACGGCATAATAGCCGAGTTGTATCCACGATGGTTTAGTTCTTACCACATCTAGGTAAATAGAATACCGTTTCTATTTAATTATGACATGGTTGTATGGGATCCTCCCAAAGAGCTTATGAATGAATGTCCCCATGCACGTGTGTCAGCAAATGGAAGTTATATCACTTTTGTCAAAAGCAGATTCACCGGCGAATTCAACCCATGTGTTTTATCCAATTTTTGCGCAACCCTGAAAATTCGTTCTAGAATTACAAAAAACGACAAAACATCTCTCTAACAGAGCTATATGCATTGCTATTCCCCTGTCTGAACTGACGTTTCAGGGAGTTCCAATGGGACTTTCCACCTTGTAAGTTGCCAGCCAGTTTGAGATCATTCGACCTGACTTGTCGTCTCGTCTGCCGCACTGGTCAGCAAAACGTTAATCTGGTTTGTATTCCCAGTTGCCGACTAACTGCAGCCCACAATCGTAAGCACAATGAACACTCCACTGCGCAATCATCATGTTTCCGGGCCTAACTAAATGAGAGTTGTACCAACAGGGTGATAATATTTTCAGGGTTGAATGTTCACTCTTTCATTTATCCCACGACTGATATCCTTATGTTAAAACTTCCCTTTACTCGCAGGCTCAATGATAAGGCCATGCTAGGACCGTGCTAAGGACCTCCATACCACCGTGGCCACTCTTGACAAATGGCAGTGACAGCGAATGCTCTGAGGCCCATGGAGATTGTTTATGATTACACAGTGGTGAAGGTCTCCGGTTGTTTGGTCGTAGCTGCACCAGCTTTTCACGGTGGTCGCAGCTTAGCCAACCCAGTTCCCGATGTGACTTTCCGGTTTGTCAGTGTATAACTATGACAAGGCAATTACGCTGAAACGTTACTGTTTCAAGTGAAGTTCAGGTTAATAAAATGACGGTTTTATGAAATGGAGCTTTGAGAACCGATTAATTTCAGGGAAATCAGGGCATGAGGAAGTGGAGTTCTATGAGGTGAGGAATCGCTGATAGTGAGCTTTGATGAACAGACGGCTCAATGGACTAGTGATTGAAGGGTTGATCGTCAATGAGGTAACTGTTCTATAATTTGGGAATGAGTGAAATGGTCTTCAGTGCATTGAAGGCGAAAATCGATGAAAAGCTTAACGGTGAACTGATTCCGAACACATAATTTCGATTAATTAACTGGTTACAGAGAAGGCGTACACAGGCCAAAGTCTGAAGTTAGCATGGTGTTAGTGAGAAATTCCTGGACGCAAACTTGCGTAAATAGTACTCGCATAACAACCCCATCTGATCTGTAATGGGCCCTCTAACCCACCATAAGGACACTAACCGAGTTTGATATTTTGAAATTTCACACCCTCTTACCAACCTACAATGGGTTAAGAGCTTGCTAAACGAAAAATCAATAAGACCAAGATCTTGCTCTATCGACAAACTTTGTAATTCATAGCGATCCTTGCTCATTACTGAGACTGGACACCAAATTTATGCACCATTTTTGTAAGACGTTGTACGTTTTTTTCTTTGTCCATTGCTCTCTCCCTCTCACAAGGCAACCGCCCATCAAAAGCCATCTTCTAATGCCCACCTGACGGTGAAATAGGGGAATTTACCATGACCTGAATGTTGTACTACTACAGTGAATATATTCTGTAGTCTGTAATGAATGATGAGAACGGCTCTGCATGTTCACTGGACGAACGGGTAAGTTTGAACCATTGGTCGTCAGTGGCCACAACCATTTGTCGGGTCTACACATTCGTCATCTTTGCTCACCTCCGACCGGTGTAGCAGACCCAGTCATCTGGTCACTGACGATCTCAAGTCACTGTGATGCAGTAGACAAAGCGTGAGAAACAAACTCAAGGAAACATATGTCTTTCTCAACGGCTTCCCGTTCGTCTGAGCGCGATTAGGTGCTTGCGTAGGCAAACGTGTACCACAGTAGATACACATGACCGTTACGGCTTGTAGAAGGGTCTATTCAGCTGAGTTAAACGAATCTAATCGAGTACCTTTGCGAAGCTAACCTGGAAGTTGACCACATACCACTCATAAGATCGTGTGTTCCACCAGGAGGACACACTGCCATATCCGGAAGATTGTACCAACCCGAAGTGTACAGCACACTCAGCTGGAGAATACCAGAAACGAGAGGTTCATGTGGGATTCAGCCGAGTCCCCCGTTGACACCAAATGAATGTATTCCGCCTGTAAGATATCTTTCATTATCGGTCGACTGACACAATGCTTACTTTTATCGCCAGGTTTAGTGTGATCTCCCCGTGGCATTCGGTCACTCATGCTTAATAAGCAATAGTCTCATTCTCAAGAAGGAACTAACTCTCCCATAGAACCACCTGTAGTGTCCACAGCCTTATCAGGTTGGCCACAATAGGAGAACGTAGCTAAACAAATAAACCAGTCACTGAGTAATTTCCCTAAAAAACTACCGCCTGGGACTTCAAGCTTAATAATATCAATCGACTGAACCTACGAGAACTACCGGAGAATCGTTGACTTTGTGTTTTTTAGGCTTTGGTAATGAGCTATCCAGTTATCTTCGATTTGCAAACCTTCAGCTTCAATTTTAAAATCGCAAAGCAAGAATTCCAGCTTGAAAAGGGTGAATTTTAAGCGTCAAAATACAAAGAAAGTATGACGTCTGACAGGTTGAATAACTATTGCACCTCCGGAAGTTTACTGGTTCGTTACAATGTTTCACATATGCAACGAAGCAGAACTTGTGGTGCTATTAACCTGTCCCAATGAATCAGGCTAGCACACTACTAAAAATGGTAGCCTGGTGCACAACATATTTGTTGTTACCGTCTGATTTACCATCGGGAGGCATCCATACTATTTTTGGTTGCTTAGTAAATGCAAATGCACCACCACAAGAAAAAAATTATGCTTTCACTTCTGCCAAAAAACACCAACCCAAGGGCGACATGGAAAATTCACCCGTTCACTCAACCGAGCAGTTGGCTGGTAAGCAGCATGATTTCACTATATATATATATATTGTTATATCTGACTGCTGTTCCCACTCCAGTGCCTGGTGCCAGAAAAAGAACTCACCGACAAGGAACACAACAGCTTTATTACAAGAAGTGAGTGCGTGCGAGTGCAAAAGTTACAACGGCCCCGCGATATTTAAAGAGCACTTCCTGACATTGATCCAGGCTGTCTGATAGGCGTTAGTGAACACCCATCAACATCGATCGTGCTTCTATGAAACGTCTGAACGCTGATCACATTCGGTCGTGCTTCTGTGGCGTGCCTGAACATGCATCGGCTTTCGCTGAATTGCTTGAATGACTGACTGGCCTGGATGCTTGCTGGCGTCCCTATTGAGAGTTTAGTGGAGTTTTAGTGTCTCAGTAGGTTCCGGGCGTTCTGTGGTTACCTTCAGGAGACTGACCTTCCTGATATATATATATATATATAT
>SJOL01007465.1:21337-81370 GCA_004794785.1 Opisthorchis felineus | reverse complement strand
ATAAGATGGAAAATGTTAGGAAAACTGACATCCAAAGAGGTGTTATTTCACGACAACTTGCTGTTCTCTCACCAGTCACGCAAAATGTCACAGTTAGGTGGAGCGAAATCTCGGTGAGATTGTGAATATAGTACTGCTTGAGGTTAAAAGTTGAGGACTTATCCCGATAAAAAGATAGGATCTTTCCGCTTGGTTCTCGGCTTTCATCAAATTTTGACAAACCTTGTAACCTGATCGGTTTGCCTGACGTAGTCTTGTGTCAGGGACAAGATGATGCCCAGCAATGCATCTCCCCATTGTTTTTTCCAAACTTTTCCGAAACGGCGATTTCTCTCGGAATTCTTCTTACTCATTTAACTTCGGAATTTATCCCTTCTGTTTCGATCGTTTATTACCACTGGTAGTAGAGAGTCTGAGCGTAATTCCCGTGTCCTGTCTGCTCGAATTTTTTGCAATAATTGGGTTAGTGTTGAGCCAGTTTTTGAAGTGTATCTGCAATTTGTGCACCAGTAGAGAACTTATCCACTGATATTAAAATTTTATTGAAAAGCTCGTGTAATGCGTAATACATGCAACGAGAGAAACTGATAGTTTGGTCCACCCACCAGTTGTTATAGGGGTGTGAAAACGTAGGTGGAGTGACTCACCGCTCTCTGTGGCCTCAAACAGGACTCATTTGCTCACATGGTCTCTGTGAATCATGCTGTATTAACCGAACTAATAGAAAACACGTGTCAGTAACCTGGCAGCACTGGCAGTCACACAAACCTGTTAGAAGGCTCGCTAGTACTGAAATCAAATCATCAGCAACCTCAGTGCACCCAGCATACCAAGTACGAAATTCCCGGGTTATAGTCCTCTGTTGATCTCCCGAAAGTGGAAGGCAACCAACCCAAAAGAGTCTAAGCTGTGAGTCAAGATCCGAGACCATAGGTTATTGAATGTCGTCACTGGTTAAGCCAATACCTTTTGGTTGGTGTACACGACCAACGGACTGCTGTGGCTCCGGGTTCCTCATTTGTTTGTCAACCTTTTCTCAAACAGGAGGATGCACCGCTGAACGAGCACTCCGTACACGGGCTCACGAATAGCTCAGCTGCAACGTGGGTGAAAACTTTGTTTAGAACACGTGGTCATTGTTAAACAATGGTTGATAAATATATTTTAGGGCAGACTAACCATGAACAAGTGACATCTATATATAAACTAGAAATACACATGGGATAAAGTCTATTTTCATCGTGTGCCCACAGAACATTCAAACCTAGTCATCATTTATCTGCCGGGATAATATACCTCGGTGCAGTCACCCCTGACCAACGCGTTATGTCAGCTTTAAAGTGTACTTTCAGAAGGCTTCCGCCCAAATGTTTGATGTCGGTTTGGCTGTGATTTCAGGTGTCTACTGAAGTACAAAGGATGAACGTAACCAGCTACCGTTGAGCATTTTGCCACAGGGACAGTATGAGTATAAATTTAAGAACCTAACTTTTTCGCAACTGTAGGTATACGCAAATGCCGCAGTGCTGGGTATTGACACAGAGGTCTAATTACTAACAACTCAAACGAAATCTTGCCACAATATCCAGTTGCACTGTTCGTTTTTAGTTAACTGAGAGCAAGTGAAGCGTCCTTGAGATCCAAGCGAGCTGGAACTGTTTCGTGACATATTTTGGCAAAAGTAATATAGAATCAAATAACAGGTCGTGGGGAGGCATACTGGGCAGCCACTCCCTACAAAACACACAAAATTCAAAGCTGATCGGACGAGGCCAGATTATCGAGAACAGTACAGCTGACCAACACTGTAACACCACTGGACTTTGCGAGATCTTCGGCGCACAGTCAGCCTCTGACATTTGTCCCGATTTGGACCACGCCAGAGCTGCATTATTCTGTAAATGAAGTCGCACGAATTGTTATACTACGGATATAAATGCATATTAACAAAAGCAGAGCGCCAGCCAAGATGAAACGTAAATTCTCGTAATGAACCAGCGACTGTCAGAGTTTCATTCGCTCCAGTGCGAAAGTGATACACCTTGAAACCTCGTTTCAGAAGGGCTGGGGGATATGACGGTGAAACAGAAAGTCCAGATACGCAGTGCGATATATTAACAGACCTCAGGATCAGGCTGCAAGATATACATGCACTGCCGAGAGCATAGAACTGTAAAATGTGATCAGTCGGACATCGGTGAAGTGGATGTGAGATGGTTGTCTCGGTCACTCCACCAAAGGGGACTTAGGAATGTCAGCATTGCTGATGGCGAGAACTGAAACGTTTCTGAAACAGCCAAAGAATACATTTTGTGGATAAGGAAAAATCCCACTTTTTGGTACAAACATCCACCGCTAGCCATAAGAAAGCATTGGTCGCCCAATCGGTTTCAAGTTTTCGATCTGCGGTCACTTGTGTGATCATTGAAGGATGATTGAGGAGAAAATGGAAAAAACGAGGACAGCCGAGTGAACTAGAACTATCTCGTGGTATACAGAACCAATTCATGGGTTGTGGGAATGAGTACTGAGTAGCCACTTGTTACCAACGAAGTAAGAAAAAAACAATCTTTGAGGTTGATCGAACAAAACCAGACCACCTGTCAGTGCTGTAAGACCACTGGAACCAACGAGATGTTTGACCCACAGTTAGTTTCTATAGTTTGTCGTCCCGGTCTCGCCTGGGGTAGTTTAAGTTTTCATCTGATAGTCCTCTGCTTGGTCGTAAGTAGCAGTTCTCCACCGCAAGTAGTTTGCACACAGTAACAGAAGAATAGTATTGGCTAAAGTGAAATGTGAATATCCATAGAAAACAGTAAACTGCCAATGTTACAGTGGCTTCAAGCTCGCCAACAGATTTGGCTTACATCGTAATACGAAGTGAAACTTGATGGAGAGCAAAATTTCATCGAGGACGCAAAAAACTGCAGCCACCGGAAATTCCGATCCACGTACAACGCGACACTACGTAATCCTAGCGTTGACCGAACTGTCATTACTAGTTAGAGGCGAATGAAGCTTCCGAGGGATTGGATGATATCATTTGGAAGGATGTGTTAAGGTGGTAGTATTCGGAAGCGAACTGCTTACCCACCAGTCCTCAGGCATGTACACAAAGAGAAAGGGGGCGATCTGGTGGCTCTCTGGGGGTAGCTTCTCCTCAGGGAGTTCATGACTGACGGAGTACGATCACGTGGATTCTTTAGAAGCACTTCTACTGGGGGAGTGTAGTTTAAACTGTTCGCAATTTTTGCATTGATTGATGATCAGTCTGGTAGGACAGACTCGGCGTGTAATCTACGGGTCACCTATATGTTCCCAATCTTTCAGGCCGCCAGTTGGCCCTTTTAACAGACACATCAGAATGCCATCAGCGACGTCTCTTACAACCATCATATTCACCAGGATTCTTCAGATTATACAGCAGCAACGTGTGTGCGTGTAGAGGAGGAGGGAGGACTGCAGCCATGCCACCAAGAGTTCACTTGCGTTCGTACGCAATGAAGCTTGTCCTTAACGTAGAACAGCACCAAATGGTGTGCCGGTTTTTCGAACCAATGAAAACGTCCGGTTGGGCTGACGTTAGGGTCAGTAACTCCTCAGTCATTTATCACAAATGACCAAATAGGCTCGAACGAGCAGACGATTTATTCGATAGTTTATATAAGTTGGGGTGCATCCTCATTAATTGTGGACTAGAATACGTTGACAAACATGCACCTGGAAAAGACATTTTTGCATTCTGACTGCCACTGTTTCCTTGGTAGCATCGTTGCTTTGTTGCTTCTGTCGATTTGTACAGTAGATAAGCAAAGAAGAGTTGTCACATCTGAAAGATTAGCCTTTTCTCCTTGGAGTCGCTAGTATCGATTACAGTAGTTTACTGTTTAGCTAGAAATGAAGTCATGTTCTGGCCCAGAAAATGGCCAGCTGATCAGCTAGTTACTTGTGAACACTCAATCAATAATTGCTTGATTGATTTCTTCACGTTACATATTGATTGGGAATGGGTTCCAGATGCTTAAGGCCAACAATACCAAACTTGTGCTCGGTTGGGAAGGATAGAGTGTCTGGTCAAATGGCAGGTTCATTGTTGTTTGTTTGGAATAGTTGTATTTGGATTAACTATGAATATCATCCAAATTTTTGGACTTGTGTGCTGCTTACAGATGCCCAAAAAGGACGTCTGCTGTGATGCGCCGCATGACTAATGTAACACTCTTTATATCACGAAGAAAACCTGAATCCCGAACTCTGATATGTTTGTTTATAGACATCAATATGACCACATCAGAGGAAACGCAATAAGTATCCATACGCTTGATTTTCGTGTAGTTGTAACGCAGGTCTTTACTCCCGGCAAACAAATCCAAACTGTATTCTATTCCTTTAAAAATGGGGAATTCTTCGTGTAAGTAGATCCCGTCTATTCAGAAGAACCAGTAAGCACCGTACAGATGTTTCATCCTTATTGGGAATCATCACCAGTGTGCATCTCACGAAGCTCCATGGAGTCTCGAACCCGTAACTCCCCGGTTAGTGGCTTGAGTGCTTAACCGTCTGGCCACGAGTGGCTGATCAACAGCGTGACTAACTCGCACTAAGACAGGATATAGCCCCCTCATTCTTCAGTCACGGAGTCCATATCACGTGGTCACTCATGTTGACTGGCCCCTCGAGTGACTACTCCTCAGATGGAAATATCACTCACTGGGTAAATTTTTTCTCCCTCTGAGCTACTTGAGGACTGTTGGTAGTGTGAGGGGATTTGTGAAATTTTAATTTAGGTTTCGTCCTGTACGTGGAACCTGTCAATGTTGAAAAGCCGGGAGGCACTGTACAGATGTTTCATCCTTATTTGGAATCATCAACAGTGCGCATCACATGAAACTCCAGGGAGTCGCGGTAAGAAGCAGACAGGTCATCAACACACTACAAGTAATTCACAGGCTGCGTGAGAACAGCCAGCAAGCGTGAACACGTGAAACGGGTCCCGTGACTGAGGGATGAGTAGTGCTATATTCTGCCTAAGTACGAGTTAGTCACACTGCTGACCACTCGTGACCGAACGGTTTATTCTTCAACTACTAACCGTGCGAATCTTCCTGGAGATCTTTGAAATGCGTGAACTTCTGATGATTCCCAAAAAGGATGAAATAGCCATTTAATGTTTCCAGGCTTCTCAGCATAGATTGGCTTCACTTTCAGAATGAAACCTCTGTTACCGGCATCATGAAATCAACGCAGGATTTAGGACATAAAGAAATGTAATGAAGTACACTCTTTCTCCGTGAGCCTTATCAGTACAGCATTGTGTGGCACTAACTAGGATAGATCATTTGGTCATCAAAGGTAAAAATGATTGAATTACCACGCTAACACTTGTGACTGGCCAGGGAATCCGCACAAAATGCCGTTGGCAATGGATCGCCTGAACTAAATAGAACACAGTTGGAGAGTGAGGACCATCTTTGGTTCGTGTTGATAGTATGTGGAGATTCGGGAATTTCACTCGAGATTTTCTTCCTGTAAGTAAGAATTAAAACCCGAGTAAACTTTCGCATGAATCTTCCGAATCTCCTCACACTAGCACCGGTCAATAAGTAGCTCAGAAGGAAGAAAAAAGCACCCGCTGAGAGATCATTCCACCTGAGAACTGGTCACTCGCAGCCGTAGGCGTACTTCAGTCACAGGAAGAACTCTTATTTATGTTCGTTTACGCTCTGACAAATCCAGTACTGGTCGGCAATAAACGTTTCATAACACCAGGATGCACTAGGCGCATAAGTCACATTTGAGTGATTTAACTTCCTGGACAATAGGCACGTGATACTTAGTTTGAGCTTAAACATGGTTAGTACCCAGTCTGACGGTAGTTTACCGCTCGGAGAATATTCCTGCCCAGCATTAGTGTTCTCCTCAACTCAAAGAAGCGGTTTTGAACTCCGAGGGACGTGGGAACTTCGATTGCCGTACAGTATTCATTTTCCCAAGATTTCTGGGAGGGAAGGTGAGTTGTGACATCAACCATAAACGACTGCGTGGGCTAGACAGTCACGCTAGTTGCTATTGATTAATTAATGCTGCCTGGAATATCGATCGGTTGAAAGACTAGTACGTATACTGATTTGCAAATGATGAACAACATTGTTCTGTCTGCACATTACAATTTGCATAAGTGATAAGAGTCACGGTAAATAAAGTCAAATAAAGTAAGTACAGTTTGTCCTGAGGTGGTAGGATTCTGTGCTTCTGTGGAAACTTCTGTGAGTTCGTGTCAGCCGTTGTTTGTCAGAATCCCTCAGTATAGAAACCACTATCCCCAACTGGCCTCGAATACTAAGGTCACATTTTCAACAGGCGCTAAAACGTTGCTCTTCATACAAGGTGTACAATTGTGATAATCAGACACAACAAATGTGAATGCTCGTTGCACCTTGTCCCTGTTCTGCGCGTTAACTCATCACGGTAGCCTACTGATGAATCAGTGGTAACTCACGTGGCTCTCTGGCTTAAGTAATCTTGTTTACCGGCGCATCAACTAAGTGTGGGCATTGTCAATGTGCGGAAATGCAAACATCCCAGCTACTCCGAGTTCCAGGTTGTACCGGCACAACCACGTCAGCGAATCGGGGAGGAGGTTTGCTTTAACTGTGGTAATGGCTGTTTTCCTGGCAGAAAATATCACTAGATTTTGCTTCATCTCAAATGTCTATATCAAATGACTTAGTTAGGCCGGCCCTGCATGGCATTTCAGTGTTACTGGACGCCTAAAATTTCTCACCGAGTTTGTGTACATCACCAGTAACTGGGTCCTCTTATTGTATCACAATATCATTTTTGGAGTGAACAATTTCCTGACTTTTGAATACTTGAATGAACAAGTAGATTCCTGAGAACGCGACTGATTTACCAGGTGATCCTATTTGAAACCGGTTTCCTTGCAGCACTTCAGCTTTCATGAACTTTTGACAAACACTGAAACTGCGCGGTTATTCCGCGAAAGGAACACATGAAGAATTATTCCAGCGTCATATCACCACACTGCCCCTCTCCTAGTAAGGAATAACTATACTAGACGTAGTGCACTACTCATAAGGTACTCATAAGGTTGCTGAAAATTCTTCGACAGCTCACGACCGGTTTCGCCCTTCTTCCAGCTCATTAGGCATGGCCAGTCTCAGTGTTCCCCTCAACTTTATGTACTATTATAACCCAAATTGGACAGGATTCGACAAATGCTCTCAGTTGCACACAAATTTGATTTGGGCAGGAGACACAGCTGGATTCAGCGGAAACTCTTGTTTGTGATGTTTCGCTTCAACTGAAGAATTTAATCATCGAGGTTGGAATGGTTACTGCAACCACCAAAATCTTCCAAAGTGGCCACCAAAAATGACAAGACAAGGTTTGTTCTGGAGGGCGTTTGTTCTGGAGTGGTTATCCTGGAATCATTCAGCAGCTGTAGACTTCATCGTTCACCTTTTCATTTGACGAAACACTTAGCGTTCTAAACCAAAAGGTTTGAGGCTGTGATGTTGAATCGGACCCAACGAACGATAGTTCTTACTCGATAAACCTGTCATCAGAATTGGCACAGTATCTACCGCTATGACTCAATACATTGTACCTCACATAGACACTACTGGGTCGGTTGTATCGTAAACAACAGTCAAATTCGCATACCACAGCAGCGTAACATCTGTGGTGTTAGAAGATATCGGAATGTAACGATCGCATGTGCCAATCAACGGTTAAGGCTCAATCAGAGATCGATACACGTTTCTCTGGTTTAGCGTGAACATTTCATTCCATCTGTCATTCTGACTCTAGCTTGCACGATAAGAGTTATCCATCGAATTGAGTATTCCCGCTTAACTCCTATGAAGACAAAGGGCGGAAAATAGCCCGTGGGAAAACTCAAAGTTGAGTTGCAGTACCCCTACGGCACAGCCTTCCTAGCTTTGCCACATTAGCGCCCCCGTCATCCACGTCTTAGCCTTACCCACCGAGAAGAGGCCAAACGGCCTCTTCTCATGTGCCGTTCTCTCTTCATGGGACCCTATGGATATTTTCCAAGGTTGCTACTTTGCGAAGGTGGAAGAAGCCATGCTTCTCTTGATCCCTCCAGTCATTATCTCTCTTGTGGTTTGTGCTGCTTTCGATTGGATATTGAGACTTCTTGTTCTATGAAAGAACGGTGGCCGAAAATACTGGGTTCTTCTGCCTGTTTGTTATCCCACCACTTACTCATTGAGCGGTAGCCTCATCTGCAAACATAGAAACACTTCATTAATGCTCCATAGGCACTCAGCTTTACCCTCGCATTTCAGTCGACCATTCAATTGCTTTGTTATCTGGCCATCCCAATGGAGCACTACCCAACTTCCGTGTCATCGACTATTCACAAGTTGCCTGACAATTTAAACGAATTTTCTGAATTATCGGTGGGACCCGTAGACAAACAGTTACTCCCCTGAGTCACCCGACCAAAGTAATCCCAGGATTCTGCTCCTGGACAGGTGAGTTAAGCTTGCGTTGCAACAGGTGACATGAACGTTTAATCTCGTAACATTATAAACTGAGAACGGAGATCGGATGATTCGTGTGATGATTTTATTTAAAATCATTAGGCGAGTCCTTGTGGTTTTGTCTTCCGCCAGCCAATACCCATTTTTGACAATGAGATCGGTTGTGCCAAATGAAATTTGATCAGAAATAACAAATCCTATGGGAATAGTCAAAATTCAAACAGAAACTGCGGTGGTAGTGTCAAATTTAGAGGGTTGAATAATGTACTGAAAACATGGAGACTGATAACTGCAAGCCTTTCGTATTGTCTAGTTGGTAAAAAAACAGCTTTTTAAACCAATTTTCGAAGTAATGTTTACGGATCGGACAGATCAGCCAAGCAGACAAAAAGTACGGCCTATTGCGTCACTAAGTCCATGGCAGCTTAAGGATCACACCAAATTGTATCTAAACACAATAAAGGCTTCCATCGATTTATTGCAGGGGTCTCGGCAAACCTCAGATCACATGGCGAAAAGATGGAAATTACTTGACAACTTGTGACCAGCAGATGTTCGGCCATAAAGGCCGTGTTTTGTCTTCCGCTCACAAGTCGATATTTCGAAACAGCCAAATGCCGTCTCATTCGGGTGTTTAGACACCTATTGTTTCTGCCAAAGTTACTTGCTCTGCAGTTACATATAAGTATGTATAAGTAGTGTTATTTGGTTCCTTGGACTGAGGATAGTGGTACCCCCCTAGGTCCGTTTTAGAGCGTGTATTTCTGCTGCATTGTATGTCCATTTCGGTGCTGCCACAAGGATCTGTATTACTGTCATTGTTCTGTCTCCTTTGAAGAGAAGACCCAGTGTCATGTTCACTCGGTTCCACTCCCGCTTTAGCTCGAAGGATACACTCTTTTTGCTCCAGGGTGCTCGTTATTCAGCTCACCGAACATCTAAAATTCAGTTCACACGATCCTGGAAGGAGAACTGTGTACACTAATGCATGCGAAACTTTATTAAAACCACCCCCATATAGCAGTTCCGGACATCAGTATTTTGAGCATGTATCAGCTAGAGCAGTCGCCATTAAAGTTGTGAGCTAGGACATCTAGGCTGTTAAATTGTATGACGAGAGGGCGCAAAGCCTTATTGGGGCCCGCCTAGTCAATAACTGGCCTGGAGCTGCACCTAATATACATTCGACAGGTTTAACGGCTGATGCTCCAAGGTGACAGCGGCATTGTTTCCATTAGGAGCAAGCATGATTTTTTTAGTTTTTCTCTCAATAACCGCAAACAGCAGTTCATTTGAGACAAATAAAAGAAGCTAGATGAGTCATCGTTGTCGGTGACGGATGAAGTTAACATCTGTACTCAGAATAACATCGGGACAAACAAACAGTTCCTAAAGAAACCCGACCCTGAGGACTACCGTGAATTAGGTCTTGCAAGCAGAGCAAACGCTGCTGATGTTCGCATAATATCGGACATCGAGAAATCCGACCACGGAACGGTGCCTCCATTCGGATTTAAGAATCAAACGGCCGTATCAGGTGCTCCGAGTCCCACCCACGCACATGAAGATGAGAGAGACCCCCCAGTTGTCTGGGATGTACATCGGCTCCCAGAGAGGCAAGCATGGAAGACCGAATGAAAAAGGTGATGGCCAACCGTCAAGATTGTAATCCAGACGATCCTACATGCCGCGGTTGCTACTGGGACGTCAGGCGGAGAGAAGAAAATTGCAATAATTACAGCTGCACTGGAAGGTATCTGACGTTTTATTGTTGTTGTTTTATTGTGTTATTTCTGCGAAAGATAAACCTCATTTGGTTACATAAAACGGAGAGCCGAAGGTAGATCCTCACATCCAGACACACAACGTTAACTTTTTGCATCCTTGGGTGAGGAGGAAGTCGGTACTTCTAATTCGGAACTTACACATGCAAGTTGATGTTGTCAACTGTTTTTTTATCAGCATGAGTTTGATGCATGTCATGAGACATTTTTGAATCCTCCCCACCTCCTGACGATCCGTTTAAACTTTTGATGCTAGTAATCTGGTTTGCTTCAGCCTCTGTTGATCACTTCTATGGGGGTGGTTTCACATAAAACACCCACGAACCTTACTCTAGAGGGCTCGTAATAATCAAAGTCGTGTTGAGAAAATTCAATTTATTCACGTATTTCTGCAGGCCAGACCGTTTTTCCCTTTGAACGCTAGGTGCATTAGCTTCACTATGATTCTGTTCGCGCACCACTGCCTAGGTGTGCCCAGTTGTCGATCGGTCCGCACTGTAAATGGCAGGGTTCAATCAATAACAATGTGCGCCAGTGTCTTGCCGATCTGATCTTGTCCACTCGTGATTCAACTAATTTTGACCACCAGAATCGAAATATATGGTTTGTTCTGGTGGAGGGGATCCTTCTTACCAGCACTTAGGACGAAAATGTCTGATCTCTAGCCCAAAAGCAAACAACCGAGACCTTTTAACTCTTGTTTTACTGGCTTTATGGTCACACTGCATGGTGTAAACAAAGCTCTAATTTCCACAGCTCTTCATTTTGATGCGCAAAATCACATACCTGGCAGCATTAATGGATTTCGTCATACCTCTGTACGAATGAAGCTGTCACGTGATTTACGCTGATCGATTAAACATTTGCTAGAATGGGCTCTCATTTACGGCGACAAATAGAAAGTAGTCGCGCAACTTAGGTTACCAAGATCTGAATCAGTTGTTCTAAACGCAATTGGAATTAGACAGCGAATAATACAGAGACCGAAAGTGGTCATCTGCTCCGCAAGCGCTGTCCTCTTACCTCATTAGAAAAATCCATCGATGAAGTTCGAACAGCATGCTTCCATCAGGAAAGAAACAATCGACAGTCTACTGTCCAAGCAAAGGGTGATTCTCCTTCACTGCAACTAACCGGGATTTCCAGCGCAATTTAGTGGAAAGATTCAATATATTTACCCATTAGTAGCACTGAAGGTAGCGTCTGCTACTACTTTTGCGCTGCGGCCAACTGTTTTTGGGATAATTTATAATTACTGGAAATATTTTCATCTCTCAATTTCAGACTTTATCCACCAAGCAAATCCACCTCACTTTAGGAAGCCTAGGTTCACTCCTGTTCAAAAGATGGTCCCAAAGTGTCTATCTCATGACTTCCGGCAGAATTCGGGCACACAGTTTTCCTGAATGAGCCTTGTTTTGGCTTAGAAGCGATGCTGTCAACTAGTGCTTCTGTACGTTATCATGAACATGAAAATGAAGAGGCTGCATATCCTCATGGATTCAGAACCTTGGCTACCAAGAAGGAGAAATCACCAAACAATTACAGCTCTGTCAGTGCTTCTTTCAAGATGGACATTCCTTTTGGTGAAATTTCATAATAGATAAATTATTTCCGGGCATACTACATTCATCAGAAGGGAAATTACAAATCTGGGCGTAGACAGACAAATTTCAAGAGACTGTTGAGTCTATGAGAACAAGGAATCTGGCGGCACGACTGATGTGGCGTTGTACGTGATGCATGACACACTGGTTGAACTTGTGATGTGCCGTTTCCCATGGG
Organism: Opisthorchis felineus; assembly: GCA_004794785.1. Lineage (NCBI taxonomy): Eukaryota > Metazoa > Platyhelminthes > Trematoda > Opisthorchiida > Opisthorchiidae > Opisthorchis > Opisthorchis felineus. The sequence goes on along the minus strand of SJOL01007465.1, from coordinate 69,270 downwards.
ATACAACAATTGGTATCCTATTCGAGATATCTACTTAATGAGGTTTGAGCGGTGCTTTGGTTGGGAAGAGCACCCCTATTATTGGCGTGGTTTCCCTTCATATGCCTGCGCCACCAAGTGACAGTCATAGTCAAAATGGTACAAACCCAAAGAAGACGGAGAATTCGGAAAAAGTCCGCATCTTCCCTTGAAGTCAGATAATTGTCATGCCTGATCTAAGGATCAGATGGTTGGTTCGTTTTCTCAAATCCTTTTTACAACCACGTAAAAGACTTGAACACTCAACAGATGTGTTGGGACTATTCTGTTTAGTCCAGAAGCATCGGTATCCTCCCACTGTCCTTGTGAAATGAATTCAGTCTAACACGGTACGTCGATTTGTGTCCAATCGTTCCTCACTAAGTCAAATTTCACTTCGTTCACGTGATACCTTCAGAGTCTATCCTACTTCTGAGGGTCCTGACCTTCACAATGAGATATGAACAGTATTGGTTCCTCACTTATCTTTACCGTTGAGGACGGTAATCCTACGATATTTCAATCAACAAAACAGAGTGGTGCATATGTTTTTTTTGAACTCATTATACGACTTTTGAGATATCACAATTACACAACCGGTATCGCTTTGAAAATACAACTAAGGCTGATTATGACGCAAAAGGGGCGTCCGTGGATAAACGTGTATTGGGCGAATTAACCAGACACTTGGTTGGTACATACCAGTCTACAAGGGTGTCACCTGACTGTATGTGTGTAAACAATGCAGGCTGGAGTGTCATGTGCGTTGGTTTTGAAAGCCCACAGACCACCATGTAAGTCCACCTAAGTTGAGATCGACATTGTAGGCCACAAGAAACTCAGAATGTTAATAAGAGAGACCAGGGTGAATCAACCACAATAAAATTATCCATATTGTGTGAGACGAATGAGACTTTATCCCTGTTATTGAACTTACCGTTAATGCCTGGTTCAACTGATCGAGCTACGTGTCACCAACACAACACCATTGCATATATGAATTATACAGGCATATTACACACACACTATGCGTCCTATTACGTGACGGTAGGAAAGGAAATATCCTATCATACCTTGAGTGTGGACTAGCATTTTGTGTCTTATGGTAAGACAAAGGAATTAGTTAGAATTACAGTTAGTCAGGGCATGAAAGTAGGAGTGATGCTACCTCTGTGGATTACCAACAGGTCGTCTTTTCAGTATGGTTTTTGTCAACAGCTTCATTAGTATGCATGGGGACGTTGATTCACCATTGGCACCCCGCTGCTTCTGTTTTGTTTTTCTTTACACAGCATGGCTTGCTTCGAATAAATTAACACGGTAACGCCGCAGCTGCGTGCAAACAGCACGCTGTCACCGATGGTGATTAGCGTGATATCGATCCTGGCAAACTGTAAAATTCGTGGGCTCTTATCTGGATGAATATCAGCTGTTGCCGTTGTACCAGTTGGCCTCTTACAGGTCCCTCTAATCTCATAGGAATCAAAATGATCCCCGGTCAGGCGTAGCTAATGTTAGTTAGAACTTTTCTTGTATGTATGGAACTCACGTTCATCGTCTCTGTTTGCTTTGTGCTCGTGTCACACCTTGTCCATATCTCTACAATGTAGAAGTAAACTAACGTTTGCATTACCTTGATGCTGGTCGTTGTTTCCAAGTTTAACTCTCCCTCTCTGTACCTCGATCCAGTTATTCCAAAAACGTCAGCTGTTTATAACTCGTTGTCCTGTTGATGACAGTTATAGACCTCAGATCATTCATTCTGTTTGTGCGAAGGCACCTACTGTCTACTGAAACAACTTCATTTGCGATTTCGACCGCAATCGCCCTTTTGCTCGCGGAATTTGGATTCCACAATCTTGGTCTATTCCTGTCGAATTAGGATGAACTGTCTTGTCTTATCACTGTATCCTACGTTTGTACGGCATCAGATCATCTACAGGGATCAGTGTTTTAACATCCGCAGACCCGGTTGTATTGTCGGAGCCATACTGGATTGATCGCTTGTGGATCAGATTGCGCGTCACTCAGTGGTTGTTCCTGATAGTATTCACCTGTCGTTCCGTCTGATCGGCTGTCAGTTATAGATCATCACAAAACAGCTTACATGCAGAATTCCTTGACGCAGCAACCAACCTCACGGAGATTCTACGTATGATACAGATTACTACAAACGTCGGTAACACACTACTTCCCCGGTCGATGAAGCATCTTCGGGGGGCTACAAAATATTCAGTCGACGGAGAGTGTTTTCCCCGGTGATCAATAGGAACGGTGCCACATAGTTCCTGTACTGGAATAGTACAGTTTCCTTTGAATCCGGTCGTTGTTCAACAAATTGGTTAGCTCAGCAGAGTATTTTCCACCTCATCTGAGGTAGTGGTGCCTTATATATTCACTACTCCAATATATACGGGGTTCAAACAAAAAGCTGAAAACGGTGGTGAGCTTGTATCATGATTGTCATCTTCTTCAGTCAGCTTCTTAGAGGCCGGTCGTTTTCCTTTGTAGGAAAACTTGAGAAAGAATCATTACGCACGGTGAGCTGTCACAAAGACCTAGTCTTGTGTAGCGGAAAGTAACAAAGAGCACTATGGAGAACCGAGAATTATTTGCCTATCATCGTGGCTTTATTATATCTTTCAGCTCTATTACCCTCAGTTTGTATTTTAACTGTGAAACCTTCCAGTGAACAGCGTTCTGTGCGTCTCCAAGACGCATTCATAAAAGGGCTAACTAATGTGGCTTGTTGGTATATCAGTATTGTCTGTGACAGAAAATCTGTGAAATGATAATGAACCTCTGGTTAGTAGCTTGGGATTGTAGTGTAGTGTGTGTCGCGACAGAAGTCAACGAACGCGGAGTTTGTTCAGAAACGTAGCCACGCTGGAAATAGCGCAATATAAGTATCGCATCAAGTATTAAATTACACAAAGGACCCTTAGTGGTGAGTATGCGGTTATTCGTGGCCATGACGAAGGACTGTAGAAATAAGAGGACAACAACTAGCTGCTGAATCGACTATGCACGACCTGACCTTTCTTATCTGAGTCCCTGTTCGTTTCCGGTCCGTGGCTTGCGGTATCTCCTTACAGCACCGGTTGGTTGCAAAACACCTATCTGTTGAATCAGAAAATGTCTCCTATTAATTTTTGGTGCTTTGGCTTCTCGAGACAGGAGTGCCACTCCGTGCCTTTGAAACTGCCTCCTCTTCGAGGCCTCTTAGAGGGGACTACAAAGTATATTATCACTCTGTGAGTCCAAATAAAACAAAATATCGGGTAAATTTGGGTCTCTTTCTTCCACTGTAGGTGCATTTTATAGATCCTGCTACGTAAACGTTCCCTACAGGTGAACTCTGTTCGTGTCACTTCCCTTTATGAAAACACCTATCAATTAGACAGGAACATCGGACATGTGGTTTCATGCACCCTGGGGGAAATGTCTCAAGTGTTGCGGCTTTGAATACCGTGTCTGTCAGCTGGTAACAATGACACCGATGGCAAATATCGTGAAACTAATATAAGCCTCGTCAGCAGTTTACTGCGAACTTCCTGTAGAGTAGTTCTTGTCGCTCTTTGCTTCCTAGTTGCAATAGAATAACTGCAGTGGAGATTAGGATTTTCATAACTTCACCTACTAATTGCCGAATAGGACTGATTGTACTGTACTGGAGCCTCCAATTTCGAGGTAACATCTTCGAAAGATAACAAAATATTCTCTTAGACACGATTGGGAGGGGGGAAGGACCAGTGGGGGCAAATACCTAACACCAAGACAATGAAATTTCAGTTGTAAGTAGGTGTTCCATGTATTTTTCGCAGGTATTTGACGGGCAGTTTCGATTCTTCCGGAATGCAAGTGTTCGATATTCAGTGTACCTAATAATCCGTGATTTAGGGTGGAATTAGCAGCTGGAAAGATCAGACTATAAATTGGATAGATTAGGACTTCATTTGAAATAACCGAACGCGAAGAAATCACGAGTCCAGAGGCGAGAGTGGACGAATTTTCATTCTTCGGAGTCAGTGAGATCTATTCTGTCTAGCAAGCGAAATCAGTGTTAGGTTTGGATTGAGGGATATTCTGTTTAGGGTGGGTCAGTACGTGTTAAGACCAAGGGGCTAGGGGAAAACTTGAAGGAATTTGTGCTGGGTTCAGTGTCTATTTCTTTCGGTCCGCTTAACGTGAAGATCACCTTGAGCGTGTTTCACAATTTTTTGCCAGCATGGATGAACTGGTAGTGCGTTACTTGTGTAGGAGAGAAAGAATGCGTGGACTTTAGTCGGAGTTGGGTTTCCCACCACTTCCGCTAATGATTCCACGTATGTTGACAACCACACAACGCCACACGTCAACTCGGCTTGTCTAAGGCCGCTATGCACAGTTTCGCCAGATCCCCACCCTCGACTCTATTCGCACTGGGATTTCCCCCACCTCGGCCATCAGCCTCTGTGGTGTGAATCGCAGTACCCGTTTTAAAGCTTCCGTGACTTCGCTGTATCTTTGACTCCCGTGCATTTCGCCCGGTTCTCTGGCTTTCCACATAGCCCGCTGCATTTTCGCACGAATTACACACTCTGACAAACACAGTCATTTGACAGGAGACTCAGGTGAAACCCAGCTGAATCTCTCGTTTATGATTTTCTCACTCAGCTGAATATGCTGCACCAGGCCGCCTCATTTTTCAGCTGGCAAGATATTGGAGGTGTCGCCATACATTGCATCTACGTAATTCACTACTCATAAGATGCTGAAAACTCCCCGACAGACCACGATCGGTTCGCCCGGCTAGTTCGGGCTCATCAGGTAGGCGCAGTCCCCGAGTCTCCGTCACCCGTGTGTTCTACTTGAACCCGAATTGCACGAAATTAATGAAATGCACTCATTCGCCTACCAACTTGGTTTTCACAAGAGACGTGCTAGAAAATCAAATGAATCCTACCTGGTGAGCCTCAAAATGGACGAAATCGGTGTTGGGTTTTCGGAGAGTTTTGAGCAACCTTATGAGTGGTGTGTTACGTCTGTACACGCATGTTTGGTGATTGTATCTTGGTCTTCTTGGTTATCAAAATTTTTGGCAGACTGGTTCAAACCAGGAGCTCATTCATCCTATCCGACTTGCTCTAATGAAACATGGTGCGTGCGTTTGGAGTGCGAGGGCCACAGGCAATGAAAAGGATATCAGAGTTACGATACTTTTTACGCTGTTACTCCAGTCAACTTGCTGAGTTTGTCACAGAACGAAAATATTCCGATTTCAGCTGTCCACTAGCTGGATGAGCACGTGCGTCGATCTTACCGGTGGGTCTTTCGAAATTTCGTAAGCACTCGTGGGTGCATCCTCAGTTCTACTCACACTACTGTGACACAGAGTAAATATTAAAGGACGAAAAAGGAAATCTGGTAAAGGAAAGTTTTATTGCAATTTGTGGAAATTAGATTGTCCTATGGCTTCTCATCGAATCTGACTGGCCAAAAACAGTTTGTGAAGTGCTTACCAAGGTACTTCTTATGTGTGACGAGTGTTCTATGAATGCTCTCTGTGCTGAACGGAATGAACATGGTTGAGAACATTTGCGTGCACGGCGTCCGAACTTGCCATGATACCAGTAACAGTTATTTACCCTGGGGGGTGGATGCGACCGAGAATTTGAACGCAAATGCAAAGGTGGACGGCAATTCTGATAAGGCCTAGATAAGCGAACAGCTGCGACCTGGTTAGCTAAATTGTCGAGACCGTCATGAAGTGTAGATACAAAATCTGGTGTTTCCACGAAGGAAATGCTAGTGGAGTATGGCTGGATCTCAAGTATTTTATCCGCAATGCTAGCCATTCCAGCTAGATGGACGCTATCCGAATTGGATGACAGAATGGTTTGTACATGGGCAGGTAAACGTTTAAGAAAGAGTTGCTTAAATAAAGCTTCGTCAATTTTACGATCCTCATGGTGGCGGCGTAGTAGTTGAGATGGAGTAGAGTCGTTGAGGGATTTTGTGCTTAGTAGTTGTTCAAGGCGTTCATGTTCTGACAAACTAAAGCCTTTAACAATGGCATTGCGTAACTGTGTGTAGGGTCTGGTGTCGTCGGGGGCTGTTAAAATATCGTATAAGTCCGCTGCTATTTCTGAGGGAAGCACTGCCAGGACGTGATAATACATAGCATGCTCCTGGATGATGCCACGAAGAGCGAACTGAGCTTACACCTGTGTGAACCAGATACTTGGATCGTGGTGCCAAAATGGCGTAAGATGGACAGACGCGGCGTTGATGTTGGGTGTCGCTGCGAGTGAAGTTGGATTACCTTGTGGAGGGGGATCTGACGTAGTATAATTGATGTATCGAGCTCACCAAATATTAGTGGTCTCCGTGCTGAGTGGAAAGAACATGGTTGAGAACATTTGCGCGCACGGCGTCCGAACTTGTTATGATACCAGCACTTCAAATACGAATGCAATTTTTTTGACAGCGAATAAGCTCAAGCCTTGCTTTTGCCACCAGTTATGATCAAAAACGTATATCTACCGTTTAAGTATTCTCATCACTTTCGTGTGAACAGTGCCCCTTCTGACCTGGCGCATTTTTTCTAGCGAGTAGTCATCAAAGTGAAAAGGTACTGGACTCGGGTTTCGATTTCATCTGTTGTTCACTCTGCTAATGTTCCACAGTAAATTCGGTTTTAAGGTTTGCATGCATTAAAAGGAATTTGTCGTTCGTACAGTAGTTACTCAAAAGGGCCGTCCTGTCGTAGGGACCAACTAAATCTACTGTCCGGTTGTTGGACATAAGTCAATGAGAACAATTAAAATATGGCGCCGGAAAATCCAAAAATCTCCCGTCTGCAGAAGTCCATTCAGGAGGGCCTTTTATACATATTTTAGACGTATTTCTGCCGGGTTTGTGAGATATGACAACCAACAACCAATTGTTGGATAGAGGTGGAAGTGTTAAACTAGCCTAAAGGCTAAATAGCTGTTCAATTTTTTCGAACTTGTTTGAAGTCCGAAAGATACGTTTGTTTGTTTCCTTGTCCATCAGTCTCGATCGGCTGGCTCATATAGTGCGCGAAATATTTATAGAGCCGCTAATAAGGACTTGAAATTTGAGGTGTGGAAATCAGAACCGTTGGTCTTGCTGACGATGTATTCCTTTTCACTTCACTGATTGCCACCAGTTAGTTAGACAGTAATACCCTCATCTAACAGCTCTGAGTCTAATGCGGCCATGCAATCGCAGGCGACAGAATGTTACCCAGTTTCCATCATGATAAAGGTAGCTTGTCTTTTCGGGGCCGAAATGCAGTCTAACCGTGGCGTCCAAACAGTACCCGTTACACACAGAAAGGTTAGTTTTGTTAACTGATCAGTCTAGCAAGGTGACAGCTCAAATTAAGGGACAACTCCAAAAAGAATAATTCTGTCTATTTTGGGCTTGCCAAAGAGGATGTCGCAGGGATGCCTGTGACCTTAAGAAATACACTCATTTGCAAATCAATTTGGTTTTGCGAGAGACTCACCTGGAACCCAGCTGAATCTCTCGTTTGTGATGTTTCCATGCAACTGAATGTGCTGTACCAGGCCGCCTCATGTTCCAGTTGCTACGATATTCGAGATATCGCGATGCATGTAAGTTTGCGCAATGTACTACTCATAAGGTTGCTGAAAATTCTTCGACCTGTGACCTGTTCACTACAAAAGCAACAGGACGGAATATTTTGTGGAACATCATCGCGGTGTTCAGTGTGATGCACCTGAGGAGAGAACAAACCTTGATTTCGTTAAACTAATTGCTTTGCTCATACAGTTGCTTTATCTGGCACATCGTTAAATGTCAAAATGGTATTCCTTACTGATCCCGCAGTATTTACTTTACCACAACTTTCGGTAAACAGAACTCCGGATGACCGTATGGACTGTAGACCCGCTAGGTAAACTTACAAATTGCGAGTTGTGGCTGGACAGGTGGCTAGCAAAAAATATCTCCACGGTGCGACCAGAGTAGTGGATTGCGACCTGTGTTTAGGATTTTTTGAACCAGGCAGTTGATAAACTGGGCTCAGCTTATCTCGGATAGCAGCGAAAAGGCCAGTCAGATTCCAGATAGGTAGGTGGCATTCCCCGCGACTTTTTTGGATCAGCTCCATTTTCGGAAAACTTTGCAAACGCCCGCGGAAAGTACAAAAACATTGTGTTCACGAAGGCTAATTATTATCGACCACCGAATTCGCCGATAGCCCTGGAGACCACATGAATGTGCCTCCAGTTTAAGAGCACTTTGTGACTTGAATGTGACCTCATTCCCTTGTTCATCTCCTATCGTAACTTGCCTATTACAGCGTCCGTGTGGGAAGCGCATGTGCTTGCATCGGAGTCAGCACGTGTTTTTGTGGAGTAATGTCGGTAGGCCTCCTGTGATTATCGCCGAAATGAGTTTTGGCTTGACAGTGACACACAAGCAGAGGCTACGGTATGAATCAACAGGAAATAGAATGGATGGGTTTTGACGTCGAAGTGTTCAAGCTGGCCGGATCACTACTAATTATCTCATCAACATGAACTGACTTTGTCACTGCGGTTGTGGGGAATCAAGAATAGTGGGAACTGTATTGCTGCGCGGTCACCTGATGTGAAGTTACGGATGCCCGATTGTGCAACCCATGGCACGTGCAAAATCTCCATGAGGACTATATGTCCACAAGCTCACTATGGAGTTTCAAACACTGATAATTTTTGTACAGTAGCCAGGACTTGCTCCAGTCTCTGGATTGTGAACATGGTACCGTTATGCCAACTATGCCCAACATTTGCCTCTTGTTCTGTTACTTGATTTGTTCTCCGCTGCCTACTTTAGAATCTTCATCCGCCGGACTGTCATAATGCCGATATAAACCTTGTATTTGGTCCCATGTGCACTGGTCCCTTTTTGACGGAAGAAGATAATAGGGTGGTAGAAACAAACATGAGACCCGTCGCAGACATGCGACCTTCAGACCTTGTATCATAAATGTTTGTTTTATATCACTGTGATTGTTTTGTCACCGCCATCTATATTCCAGTCAACTGATCGATGTTGACGGCTACCTGACTATGCTTAAAGGTCCTGCTCCAATTCCATTGGATCAATCTTGTGGAACAAGTACTCATCCAACGGTAGTTTGCATACTGATGACAGTTGTAACACTACAGTACTATCCATGAGCCACATTTCACTCGCAGCCGATTTATGGGGTTTCAGGCGACGACAAAACCCCAGTCCATCTCGAATCAGATGCATCGGGCGATCATGTACAAATATGTGAAAACACGTGGAAGCATGTGGTAAAGACCATTTAGATGATTGATGCTGAGCAATGAACGGCATCCCATCCGACCCGAAATACCGCAGAGACTGTCCTTTTTGGTGTGAATATTCACACGCCACCGTATGAGATGCTGGATATGGCACCCGTTTCTCAACAAGTTCGTCTACATTTTCACGAAAATGCGCCTGTAATCTAGGCGTTTACACCTAAGAGCCTGCGATTGGCAGGCACGGAAATCTACATAGCCGATTGGCTCACAGCTACTCCCACAGGTTCGAAAACTGAGTCAAGCGATTAGGACGGCTTTGAGAGTCAGATCATCCCAGGAATATGATACAAGTGACCACATGAGCTGGAACAAGCGGAGCGTTGATTTGACGATGAGTGCCTGAGGAAAGGCATGACTAACGAAACCGTTCGCCAACCGAAAGATCGATATACTTCGGCCACCTGAACCTGAACAGTCAGGAAGGGACAGCGAACTGCCAGCCTTCCCCATGGTACCCTTGACACCGCGAACGTTGGCGGGCAGCACGAGCCACACAACTTGGCCGTCTGCAGCTCCAGGAAGAATTATCGGTTGGACCGCGGTAAACTTCAGTTTAGTAATAAACTTAGACACATCAAGAAAACAGAACAAACCATGCACCGTTTGATAGCACATTTTAAGTCCCCAGAAAACTTGAAATACAATTTGCTAACTTCATAGAGTGGTTACCAGTCGTTGTTACGGGTAGTTAGCGTCCAATTTCGGCGATTTATTGCTTTATTTAGCTGAGTTACAAATAGATCGTTGTAATAAATGGAGTAAACTGTTGATAACCCGGAAAATACCCACAACTAACCGGATTTTCACCATATCTCTCACAGTTTTAAGCCTGCGTGAGCTTTTTAGACTTATCGAACCCAGAACACGGCCAAAAAGGAAAACATCAAATTCCGACATTATTCCGCGGCACGGTCGTGCATTTTTAGAGCGCCATCGAATTCTTATGTTATTGCCAGACATGTGATTGTAGTGGATGGCACTAGGTTAATCGGTAAAAATGAACGTATCGCCAAACACCTCGGGATAGTTTACAGCATCTGGGCCTGTTTCCACGTGAGAGGAGTAACAAGTCTACTCAAAACTTTGCGAGGATATTGATTACGCGGAAACGTGACCCTTGTTGTTGAGCGCTCAAACTAAACCCAGAGAGTATGACTGAACACTGATTAACATAGGGACGACAGATAATTAGTGAACAATGTGCAGGTCGTCGCTCACTAACAGGAGATACGCCTGCGGTAAACTCGAGTTTGAACTGTCTACACGAGGACTCATCCACCTTTTCGTGTCCTAACCTAATTTTAAATGAAAACAGAACCACGAGGATTAATGCTAATTTAGCGACGGAAAAAGCTGTTATCTGGAATTCCGTGAACATCGAGTGCTCCACTTCATCCGTTTTTTTCAGCTTCAGTATCTTAAGTCAGCAGCTGTCGAATTTTCAAAAGAATGGTGCTGCTATATTGACTGAATCAAGTCAAATTCAGTCGCGAAGAGCCCATGGGTATGACGGGATGACAGGTCAGTGATTTCCATGATATCGGTCTTTTAACGCGCCGACTGACTGCTGAATGTGGATAATCGGCTTAAGGTATTTCCACTAACACAATGAGTCCACAGTCTTTGGAATCAGAAGTTGTCCCCTCGTCGGTTCCAAAGTTTTTTTTGGTGACGGTGAACGCGATGGCCAAAACTCCTTCCCCTTCGAGTGTTTTCCCGTAGTGGGTATTGATTCCTCGTATACATACCTCCGTTAATCAACCCATTGTTGCGTAACTACGACCATCGAGGCGGGCACCTTTGTAAGCTCTCAAAGGCTCTCAGGCGGCCAAGTAGAGCTAACAATCTCTGTAAATCTGTCTGCAATCGGGTGGCGAAGGGTGATGATGATATTTTCGAACAGAACGTACGTCTGAAAGGTTTGTGGAGCCCGCCTCAACCACGAAATCAGCAAATGGGAATCGATTTGTAATTTCTAACTGCAAACTATCAACCGAATCAATCGAATATCGGGGATATTTATTGGCACAGTTAGCACAATGATTAACTAATTTGTGAACTGTAGGTAGCGGAAGGTGAGCACCGTCACGCGGATTCATGTATGTTCCTATGCGAGAAAAGTAAAGCAGTGAAAACAGAAACAAACAAAACAAATTGGTAGAGCTGTCGGGTGAAGATGGGGGAGATAGCGTTCCTTATAGCGTTCTTCGCGCTTTGCGCGAAGCCTTTCAGAATATCATTTCGAGCCTTACTTATACTTCCTACGCTGAACAAGTTTCTCTTAACAGATAAGAAATACTGATCAATGAAACGGTGACCGATATGATCAGGCTCATTCTCAATGGTATGCCAGTTTAATGAGTACATGTAACCACGAAAAAGGTTTCTTATTCAACCCACATACGATCACGTGTGCAGTGGCACACATTATGTGGGCAGTGTTATCTTGGATGCATTAACAGGACGAACTGCAGTTGGTGCCTAGTCTTGTGATGTTTACACTGTTGCTGTGACACCTCTGGCTAGCTTGTTCAAACGCCAGCACTTGTGTGTGTGTGTGTGCGTACGTGTGTATTTCTTCGTGTGACGTTGTGGTAGACAAATACGAACTGGTAAGCGACCGCAAAACTGTTGTTTGCGGTCACAGGAAGTAAAGTACGAATAAAGGAAGCACTGTCCGTGGCAGTACAAACTTTCAGTCTCGTCAGCCTGAACGGTGCCGGAATTGTTGAGAAACGTAGGCATTACAGGATGAGAGATAAGACAGGTTAAGTGAAATGCCCGGAATTGGTGCTTCTGAGAACAAAGAACTGGGCTGAAGAGTCAGATGGCTGTTGCCTCAGCTGTAACCAAATTTTTACATTTCACTGCCTTCGACAGTCTTCATGCACCCAATGAGAAGGTCGGGGTGCGTGAGAAACTGTGACTGAATGTTTGGACTGAGTTATACTACCAAATAAGTTATTTCGGGGATGCTCGGTGAGAGATGGGGCCTCTGTTGTGGATTCATCTGGGCCATTGGGCCATCAATTTTCGTAGAAACCATCGAATCTACTGTCATTCTTTATGCAATACGGAGCTTCACTTTCATCATGCTACCCCGGACCGTGCAAACTGACACAGGCTCACCTGATCCATAACCTTCAGAGAACTTATGTAGTCCAAAGACACCAAGCTGAGCCGGCCCAAAGCCACAAACAGCGCACGGGATGATACTGATTATTTAGAGTGTGACCTAATAAACCTTAGATAGCATGAAGATGAGCAGATGTTGGTAACATCAGCCAATCTGTACTACAAATTGACTATGACTATGACGATACACAAATTCTTCATAAATCAAACTAATAAGGGAAGATCTACAGTGCCAGTGGCTACTGAATGCCAAACAAATTAAGAGAACCTTCGTCACAGTGAAGAGCCATGTCCTTTTACAGTTGATTCGGTCAAATAGCCAGAAGGAGATGTGTAAGCAGAGCTCTCTACTAAAAGTCTGGATCCCCAGTTTATTCACTGAGGGCGTGCCTTGAACGACGGGCTCAACATCTGGACGAAACGTTCAGTTCCCTCCGCCAACGCGAACTCGAGAAGTACCATATGAACTTATGAGTACTGATATCGACTGCTCATCATATCATCGAAAGTGATATTTCGTGGCTATATCCAGGCGGTCAACCTAGATGGCGAAACCTTGGTAGCAAACCTGACAAGCCTGCTAGAAACTGTGTGCAAGGAAGACAGAAAACTGACTGAATGGGGAAAACCAGCGGTAATTCCCGTGTGCAGAAAGGTGCAAGGTCAGTAGGCAAAAATCAGAGTGTCGTCAAATAGAGAAACGCAGCTTCCACAGCGCACCCTGGCATGATTCTGAACAGACGTTTCGATTAGCAATACACCATGAGAATCAGGATGGGCTTTGTCCTGATTAAGGACTGGCTGACCGTGCCTTCACTTTTAGACAGCTTCTAGTACAGACGTAATACACTACTCACAAGGTTGCTGACAACTCTTCGACTGAACACTACCGGTTTCGCCCTTCTTGGGTGTCATCAGGTAGGTGCAGTCCCCGAGTTACCGTCAACCTTATGTTCTACTTGGATCTAAATTGGACAAATTCGACAAATACACTCATTTGCACATCAATCTGGTTTTCACGGGAGATTTAACTGAATCTCTCGTTTATGATATTCTTCAACTGAATGTGCTGTACAAAGGCCGCCTCATGTTTTGGTTGGCACGATATTCGTTATATCGCAGTTTATTTTCATACAGGAAACTACTCACAAGTTTGCTGAAAACTCTTCGACAGCCCACGACCGGTTTCGCCCTTCTTGGGTCCCATCAGGTAGGCGCAGTCCCCGAGTTTCCGTCAACCTTATGTTCTACTTGAACCCAAATTGGAAGGCGCCTGTTACTTTTTCTATTACAGAGGTACCGGCACGATCCGTCAGCCTCTTTTAGCTTCTAATTAACACCTTACCCCCCCTCGTCTTATTATAGTATAAGCGTCCTCAGGAGCCACTGATTAGCTATCTTCCGCCGCGGTATTCCGTTAACCATATGGTTATTGAAATTACCGTTCTAAGGGTGACGATATGTCCGGTAAGTAGTAACCAGACTATGAAACAGACTTATCTCGTCCCAGTCGTTTACATACAGCAGACTGCTCCCACAAGATCCATCCTAGTGAGGCATGTGCGTCCGCATATTGCAGCATCTCACATTGTCAAAGAGAGACTAAACCTCTTCCTAATGGCACGTTGAAAACCTGCTGGTTTTTTTCCAATGATATTAACAGAAAATAATGCAACGACGCCATATTACTTTCTTTCAACCACTAAATATTGATTCTGTCAGGTCTTATCAGTCTGAACACACAGATGTTCAATGGGACAAAGCGTCATGTAAACTCCTACTGCACCGACGACAGCAAGGGGAAGCAGGTGACAACCCACAGACGTCCATATCGCAAAGCTTGAGGATTGCGAGTCGGAATGTACCGTGTGTTTCAGAAACGATATTATCAACGGTGGTTCTGAGAACATGGTGATGAATTGTAGTCAATAAGGGTTGACAAATGAGATAGATAGATGGAAACATCACAAACGAGAGATTCAGCTGGGTTCCAGGTGAGTCTCCCGCAAAACCAAATTTGTTTGCAAATGAGTGTATTTCGCTAATTCAGTGCAATTTGGGGTTCAAGTAGAACATAAGGCTGACGGAAACTCGAGGACTACACCTACCTGATGAGCCCCAAGAAGGGCGAAACCGGTCGTGGGCTGTCGAAGAATTTTCAGCAACCTTATGAGTGGTGCAGATAGAAACTTTGTTGTTGTTAGGTTTGATGAGAATTTTCTTTAAAATGACGAGATCTATTGACAGGCAAGGTAATCAAGGCTGGGACAGTTAAACGAACTGACTATCTTGCCGGGTGCCGTTGTTCATCTGATGACAGTACCAAGGAGGGGAAGCATGTGTCAGGTATCACATTTTGGGTCTATAACTAACAGTGGGGGAAACATCATTCTGTTTTGGGTGCCTGTTCGTAAACTCTCACTAAATGGGCGGGCCCTCAACACAGCGACTGGTGGGATCGATTCTGGAGGATCTGGTTTACAGTCAGTGATTCAAAAATCTGACAAACTTGGTCATGCAGGCCTTAGCTAGTCCAAGGATTTAGCGAGCCAGCCTACCACCTAATACTGGGAAACACAACGGACGTTTTTGAAATCATACCAAGCCGTCATGTTAGGATACTTATGGAAACAGTTTACTTCAGTTATCGACATAACTCAAGACTAGTTGCACAACTGGAGAGCTTTAGCATGAAGATTGTGACGGGGTGCATCCCTAACCACCGCATAACCAAAGCAATAGAGGATATTAGCGGAATACACTTATTTGCAAACCAATTTGGTTTTGACCAAATTTGTTTGCAAATGAGTGTATTTCGCTAATTTCGTGCAATTTGGGTTCAAGTAGAACGTAATGTTGACGGAAATTCGGGGACTGCGCCTACCTGATGAGACCCAAGAAGTGTGAAACCGGTCGTGGGCTGCCGAAGAATTTTCAGCAACCTTACGACTAGTGTATTGCGTCATAGAGGATATGTTATAACACTTCTTACCTGAGGGACCAAGAAACAGTGTTTAGCCGTTCGTTCAGCTCGAATACCCTTTCGGTATCCAGCTCACATGCCATCCGAAGGAAGAATGGGGGCAAAGGTACCGCTAGGCTACCCAAGCCTAGACAGGAGCAGTCGAGATGCCGACAAAGGACCTTCCGGTCAATAAATTCGCACCTCAACCGCTGTGTTCTCTGGAGTCCAACAAAGTTTAGCCAAATTCTATCCACTCAGCAGATCACCATGACGCGAGACACGATGGAGGCAGTGGGCCATCGAACAATTTTCAGCGAAAGTATCACTATCGTGTTCCTTCAAGAAAATGCACCGCTATATCTCGAATATCGCGACGGCTTTTGTACAACACTTTCAGCTGAAGAACATCACAAACGAGTGTTTCATTTGAGTCTCTCGTTAACACCAAAGCAATTTGCAAAATGGTGTATTCCGTCATCTGCAGATAACTTCATCCATNTGACTATCCGCCGGCTCATCGAGTTACGGAGTGGGTACAGTTTTCAGTCACAGTTTAGGAGCTTCGTCGAACAAAGGAGAAAAACTACTCCCATACAGAAAAGGAAGTATTTGGTTTGACAGTTGCCCTCAAAAAGTTCCACAAAATGATCTACGATCGAAAGTTCATCCTACAAGCAGACTTTAAACCACTCTTAGTGATCTTCGGGTCGAAGGGTGACATTCTTATGCACACTGATCATCGGCTTCAACGATGAACTACACTACTGTCCGGATGAGAATTCAAACTAAATTGCGTACTAACAGCAGAGCTTAGTCGCGCATATGTATTATCACCTCTAGATGTATCACAGTCCCGCGGATACGAATATGGAGTCCTAGCAACGGTTAGTACGGAAACAAACCGCAATTGTAGCGGCAAAGTCAAATTCTAAATAGCCAGAGACTCAGTATTACAGACAGTGAGAGTCCGCGGTGCATGGAAACATTATATATATATATATATATATATATATATATATATTCAAAATGCGTGTCTTTTTGGCTTCAGCTGCAGCCAGATGGATTTCTTGTCACCTAGAATACCATCTCCATATATATATATATTCAAAATTCGTGTCTTTTTGGCTTCAGCTGCAGCCAGATGGATTTCTTGTCACCTAGAATACCATCTCCATATACATAAATGCTTCCAAGACGGACGCTGTATGGGTGGCAAGGCAGTTAACACTGGTACACACAGCCTTGCAATTCTGTGCAGTTGAGGACAACAATTTGCTCTTGACTGAATCAATTTTCTCTCGCGAATGAGGTCTGGCCGCGATCGGCAGTACCGTCGGTTTTGGCTGACTTTACGGTTAAGCCAAAAACTGTAACCAGCTCCAAACCAAATTGCCTTCATACGTAACTGCAAAATGCACGCGTAGATGGATGCTAGCATCGGCACGGTGACCAGGAAGGCTGATACTATGTTTATCAAACACCCAGTCACATGGCTGACAACATACGGTGAATGATGGCAAACGAATTGTTCGCCATGACAACAACACTGGCATGATTTCTGTGTTGTTTGACCATCCTAAGGGGCAAGCTAACCAGCGAACGGAACGCAGAGATGCAAATATCAGCATTTTCACCACGGACCGACAATGCATCCGAGCAGCCCACCAGCACTAAACGCAGCTCGGGCACGATCGCTACGTAAAGTATAAAGATGCTATTAACCAAAGACAGGGAGAAGCTAACGAAAAACCGGTGAACATCTTGGATTGTACGTCATAGCAATAAAATATGCTTCCCTGCCCGAACGGTGACAATCACAGCTCGCAAGCACCGACATACGTTCATCCGAAACCCAAAAGACAAACGTCAATCGATCAGCCCCGGGATTCCTGTTCATTTCACACGTACAATCGATAAACGCGCACAAAGTTTACACAAGCGTTTTTGCAGTTTGGCAATCAATTCAAGCCAGAGTTTACAAATTAGGCACACAGTCGGTTTCACAGTGTTAGCTGGCTAAATAGAAGAGAAATTCTGAGCTAGGTCCGCTTTCCATTGGAATGCCATAGTGGTCTCTATATCACCAGGGCATCTCTGGCGGACACATACCTCCGAAATGTGGCAAATTTTTTGCAGGATAGGCTGAAATTTTGCTATAAATGAACATTTACCCAATTCGACCAGGGATTAGCTAATTTCTTTAAGTGAATCGAACTTACTCCCTGACTATACAACAGTCTCGCCCTTCCCACTGAGGCTGAGGAGCGCATGTTCGCACACGCCTCACATTTCATCAACTATTGTGGAGTGGTAAACAGAGAGGGGAGCTGAAAAGAACAACGATGATGTCGTTCACTAAACAAGCACAATTAACCTTAGCATAAAATAGGATCTTACAGGACTGAAAGGAAAAAAAGTATCATGCCTACTATTAATGAAACGAAATGTGTACACAGTTTACAAGACCAGCGCCGGCGGTCGATTTGAAAGCGTTAATGCAAGGGCTCGAACTCGGGTCATCAAAACGGGAGTCAGGGACGGGAACCACTGGGCTACCCAGGCTCAAATACTACACTAGTTTGTCAAATGAGTCTCACCCAGTACAACCCTACATTCTCTCTTCGAGTTGCTGTTCAAGAAGGAAAAAAAACTTCACTATGATCAAGCTATTTAACTGTACTGAACAGACAGAAGTTGGTGCCATCAATACCAGTCGGAGTACTTCATGTCTAGATGTATAGGCTCCTGTGAAGTACTGAATTGAGTCCGTGTTAAACAAGCCTGAGGAACTGTGCCTCATATGCTTGTAGGTTACTAAGCGCCATCAATCCAGTCGCCCAGTAGAGGGACAGACTGATTCCAGATCTCTTGAATCAGGTCACGAGCTGACGCGGTTATTGATCATATTCTGGTCTTATATCCAGGAGCGGGGGTTGAACGCCAGGAGGGAGCGGTTGCATTCGGGTGGACGGTAGAACTCCTTGGTGTATACAAGGACGGTGGAGCAAAGCTCAGCATAAGCATCGCCAGGTAAACTCAGTCGCGAATGCTTCCATGCAGTTGTCCTTATTCAAATTTAGGTCATACTGAAGGTTCATACTCGTCTTTCAAACAGGTGATTTGCATAGGGTTTAATAGAGCACCACAGATTTGTGAGTGATTCACCTTGTGAACTGAACGAATAGAACGAAACAAAAAATGGTGACATTCATAGCTCTGATATCCGTGAGAATGCACAAGCAATCTACACATTTCCGACCAAGTACAAAGCGATAAGAAAAGATCATCACAAGCAAGTAACGTGTTTGTTCAAACTGTTGTAAGATTTTAGGAGCTGTCCGTTTGGAGTCCTAGTGCCATCCACGTCGTCCTGTATACAAGGGGTTCGATGCTGCCTCCGGTAATCAGTTTTTACCACCTAAATAACAATAAATAATCGTTCAGCTGTAAAGTTATTTCGGTGTCTAGCTACCATGCCACTTGAAGGAAGCAAGAGGGCTGGGATACCCCCAAGTTGCCCAAGCGTAGACAGAAGCATTCGAGATGGAGGTTGGGTTCGAACCACGGATCTTCCGGTCAGTAAGTTTGCTTCTTAACCACTGAGCTATCTCGACCTTAACATGGGTTAGAATGATGCGCTTCAAGCTATTCAGCTGAGTAACTTTTAGTGAGTGTTTGTACCTCTAAACACATTTTCATGCTTGCAGCCACTAGATGGAAGAACCAACGACCTGAGTGATAAGCTCGAACACTGGATCTCGTCAAGATCAGGAGCTCTGACTGAAGCCAGGAAAACTATCCCAACAACAAACGGCTATGATGGCGCGCGAAGAACCCTCAAACGGGAATAATGAAAAGCATAAGGATTGACAAAGAGTGCTTGCAGATCGCAAAAGCCCGGGAAATGGCGAAGCTATTGAAACGCAGAACAACCACACCCTGTGCCAGCTCCCCCGATCAACTGATCCGAGGGGATGGGTGCTGGTGAAGCGATCTTCAGGAATGAAGGGACTTCAATGAGTTTACGGAAACGTCTTTTTGAACGGTGGGCTCAACTCTTTGAAGAACATTTTATCTTGGCCCTATCAACTCACCCTCTGGAAGGACGAACTGAATCGGATCGAATCAGTGAGATCAGTCCACTATCGACGAAGGAAGTCCAGAGTGCAACCTCTGCTTCAGCGCACCAAAGCACCTGGACCTGACGGTTTGCACCCTGTGGCGAGTCCGCTGTGGCTAACCTGACCCTACTCCAAAATGTCTGGAACGAAGTAAAAATTCTAACAACATAAACCACCTAGAAGGGTGGTTCAAAAAGGGTGCAAAAACATCTTACAGAAAGCACCGGGGCATCATCCTAGTGAATATGGCTTCCAAGGTGCTCACTGGTATTATCCCACGCAAGCTCATCCATCATCAGGCGAGTCAGATTCGCGATAAACAAGCTAGGTTTCGCCCTGGCTGAGGTTGAGTCGATCATATTTTCACCTCGAGCTCGGGATAGCTCAGTGGTTAACGAGGGAACTTACTGACGAGCAGGTCCGCGGCTCGAACCTAACCTCGGCTACTTCCGTCTAGGCTTGGGCAACCTGGCAGTACCCCAGCCCTCGTGCTTCCTTCGGGTGACGTGGCAGCTTGGCACTGAAATCGTGGTTCAGCTGAACGATTATTTATTTTACCTCGTGGCAAGTGTTAGAACTGCGCCTCTGCATCCGATGACCAATAATCGTTGTATTTCTCGATCTCAGGTTTGCTTTTGACCCCGTTGATTAACAAAAACTGCAAGTGTTTTTCGATGAAGGGCGTCCCTTCGAAATTCTTGTCTTTATCTACCTCCTCCCGTGGGCGCGAACGTGTCTACGGCAAATCCTCTCCTGAGCTCAACACATCCAATGGTGTCAGGCAAGGATGCCCTCTGTTGAGGTCTCTTTTCAACTTCGTAATCAATATGCTGCTTGGATCTTCTTTACCTGCCTTTAATACCTCGCGAATCGAAACATTCCCGGGGCGTTCGCCCACGGGGTACGCTGATGAAATTGCTCTTTTGGGATCAAACCCTTTAGAAGCGCAAACTATTTCTGTTGCACAGTTCGTTATGCGCTTCGCACCCATAAGGTGTTGTTGCAAAACTGGTTGGGACCAAATCAAGCACCATGCTTGCGGGTGAACCGATCGACAGTGTAGAAAACTTTTTTACCTGGACAACTGCATAAGTCCCGGGGATCTAGCGAAAGACGAAATCACCTTTCGAAATGGGAAGGCCAGGGCAGCGTTTGCTAACCTCTGACACTTGTGGCGCCGACGAGACATCAGCTTGACTGTCAAGTGCTGTGTAAAAGGCCGCGGTCCGATCTGTCCTATTTTATGAATCAGACGTGGTCGTTGCGTGTGGAAGACCTTTGAAGGCTCTATTCGTTTGGCTGTAGGTGCCTCCGAGGCATTGCGCGAGCGTGGTAGGAACACCAGATCAGTAGTACTGAATTACGCCCGATGGTCGTCCGGAAATTTATTCTCTCCATCGATAGATCAGCATGTCACAATCCACAGGTGACGCTGGCTAGGCCATGTGCTTCGTATCCCAGAGGGCCGTTTGCCTCGTAAAGTCCTCTTCGCCCAGCCTTGTATCGGATGGAGACTACCGAAAGGCGGCCAGTCTATGACTTGGTAATGAAGCATGAAAGCCTTCGCCAGTCAACTTAATCGCGTTGATAACTGCAATCTTTTCGGATGGAGACCGCGGGGCCAGACAAACCAGGGGTTAGTGACTCTGACAGAGATGGCTCTGCCACGCAGCCAATGGCGGTCTTGCATCAAAGCTATCACCTTCAGTGTGCAGCTGTTAATCCATGAAACACCGGACAAACAGAACCACTCGACATTACCGAACTGACAGGGCCATCACCTCCACCCCATGGCTCTCATCCCCTTATTCTTCTTTTCCTGGATGAACAGGGCTGTAGCGGCCAGAACCAATGCACTTCGATACACAGTTTGTGAGCTGAAAAACTGAACTGACTGGACACCTGTTTAGTCCAACGAACACATGGATAGACAGCCTGACAAACTGATTGTACAATACTTTCAACTTTACAAGGTAGTCTTCCCGAAGAGGCCATCTCCACACTCACTTTTCTAGGAGCACGATAAGTACACTTCGGTCGAACATTGGCAGCAAAAGGGGCACTTGGAGTCCTTCTGGAGTTGACAGTTTACTTACCCAAATCCTTTCTCCACTGGCATTCGGTACTCCAGAGTAAATGATGCATGAACACCCTACGATGAACAATAACGTGATGAGTGATGCGAGCGAGCTGTGGTTAAGGCGCGAAATTACTGAACGGAATGTCTGTGGTTCGAACCCAAATTCGGCTGCTCCTGTCTAGGCTTGGGCAACTTGGCAGTATCTCAGCCCTTGTGCTTCCCCTGGGTGGCATGGCAACTAGGCACCGAAAGGGTGTTATGGCTGAACGATGACGACTGAGGTCTCGGTCCGGAGCAAACGGGAGAGTTCTGTTGAATTTCGTCCTTCCCAATGCGAGTGATTACAACACATGCCGAGCAGTAACGACAGCGTATGGGGTTTCAACTCCACAAGATCGTTAAAAATCGCTTTGAACCCATTTAGCGTGCTCACCCATAGATAATGTGGTTCATGATCTTTATTTCGCTCATCCAAGGACAAACCACGGACTCCCTAGAGATGGGAATTCCCATAAGAATTCAGAAGTGATTCTGTGGACTCTCTGGGGAACGGTCCTACAGTGGAGGATAGTGTATGCAGTAAACGCTGTAAACTAAGTATTTCTTTGTGTACTTACCGAATCCCGTCGTCCCATCCGGACGCAACGCTCACCCGACTACAATTACACAATGTCGAAACATTCGTCCGAACAAGTTAACCGCCAGTTTCGTGGTTCCTTCCAATGTTAAGAGAAAACTGTCTTCGGGATGTGGAAAAGAGAACAACCAAGATGCGGAAGTTACGCATACGCGAATATATTGATACGGACAAATCGATGTTCGCGCAGACTTCAGTCGTGGTTGACATAGCGAGTAAAGACCACGGAGGAGTAACGCACAAGGTGGCAGATACTTTCTAATATTACATAAGGTTGACGAAAACTTTAGTCAACCCATTACAGGTTTCGTCACCCTTCATGGAGCTCATCAGCCAAACCTAGTTCCAGGATTTCCACCAGGCTTAGTTCGTAAATGAAGCAAATACCCTTTCGTTGCCTAGCTGCCGTGGCATCCGAAAGAAGAACGATAGCTGAGGTGTTGCCAGGTTGCCCAAGCCCAGACAAGGTCAGCCGAGGTTGGGACGGGGTCCGAATCACGTGCCTCCCGGCTAATTTGCATCTTAACCACTGAGCTACCCGAGTTCAAATTGTACAAAATTATACACGTTGCGGTAAACACTCGTGTGCAAATTGACTTGGTGTCGATGGCAAACTCAACTGAAGGGTACCATAAACGAGAAACTCAGCTGAGACTGCCATTGTTAACACCTAAATTACAAACGAGTGTTTATCACAAGATGGCGGATTCCTAGAGCATCTAAGTCCAAAAATGGAACTCGCCGGTGATTCTGTACATCCAAACATGTCTCGAATCCTCGTCGTTTGAAGATTTTATGAAAACGGACTTCATGTGCAGGGGGCTACAATCTGCTTTGCGCTGCACTGGAATAGTGCTCCGTCACAATGTAACTTTGAAAAAGGACAGTCAAACTACAGTCAAGAAACAGCGCCACCGAATGGGTTGCGTCAATCGACCAAGGCATCTGCGAGGCCGCACTAGCGTTTAAAAATGAGAGTAACCTGGAAGCATACGCCATTTGCCGCGACTCAGTCGTCACAGGGCGAGACGGCTCAGTGGTTAGGCGCGAATTTACTGACCGGAAGGCCGGTGGTTCGAAACCGACCTCTGCCTCTCGACTTCCTCTGTCTAGGCTTGGGCAACCTGGCAGTATCCCAGCCCTCGTGCTTCCATCGGGTGGCATGGCAGTTAGGCACCGAAAGGGTGCTACAGCTGAACATGTCGAAGGCCACAGCGCCTCGCTGAAAAGGTCATTTAAGGTACCTATATATAAGCTCGAACCCATTTTCAAGCGCGCACACTTTTTACCGAACAATGCGCGCCACATGCCCCCAAGAGGCCTCTCTAAATCCGGTCAACCTTCACGACTTCCCTGCTCACCTTACCTGTGTTGGAATTACTCGATCAAACATCAGTGACCTGTTACATGAACGCCAAGCAAAAACTTGGTTGGCGAAGCATTGTGGGAAAAAAAGAGAGGTAATTTGTCCTTTCTGACCTGCGAAACACCCACTACCACCGGTGCAGACTCTGCACCCCTCGCGGGGGGGGGGGCCTATGCGTTTGCATCAGTTTCGTGTTCGTAGGCAAACGTCTGACAACCCAGCTGGATGTCCTTAACGCATGCATCCCAACACCCGCTACAACCCCGTTCTTTGGGTATCCGTTGATGCCAAACACCGACATCCGGAGAGTCAGGTCCTTTAAACCGGCCACAAAAACAAGCAGAAACTCACAAGGTATATAGGGGAATACAAGGCTGATGACAAACTTGTTTTAAACACGTTACAGTGCCGTCTGGGCATTCGACAGAAAGGCACAAGTTTCTTGACATGTTTTCTCGCTTTGTACTACTTACAGTGACTGAAGCCCTTCAACTTTTAACACTGACCTGATGAAATGTGCGACGGTCTCCTCTCTATCCTCAGTAGATAGCAACTGCAACCATTGTGGTCAGCCAATAGCTGAGCAGTTGACTGAATGACTAATAAATGAATGCCCAACACTGCCGTGATGAAGGACAGCTCAGCGCATCGCGGTACGATCGTAAAGCGGTTATTTAAAGCCAGAGTAAATCAGATGATGATGTTGCCTACACCAACTATCAGTGTGAGGACGAAAAATGGGACGCATACTTCAGTAGGGCTTGGTACCTTCCGAAGAATACCTTGCCTTCTCCCAATTCCACATAAACAAGAAAGCATAAAGATCAATTACGAGCGAAAATATTGAAGCTGATGAGAACATCGCGTTAAAACGACAGGTACAAACGTTCTCAAGATACGCAAAAATCACGATGAAGTCGGCTTTCTCCATCGCCATACTGTTCCATACTGTCTACAAAGCAAATGGAGATGACATCAAGTAATGACGATCACATCAATCCGGAGTGTAGGGGACACAAAACTTGTAGTGGTGGAGAATATCGAATCAATATACAGCCTTTTGCCCAGTGAAATCTCTCACGTGCTGAGTCGATAAAACAGTGGCGATGGTGCAATGACGAGTTCGAATTGAATGATGACGTTCAATAACTACAGAGCAGATCAAAGAGCAGCGGATGAGATGTTGAGCAATCGAGGGGACACTGGTGGGGAGGATGATGATTTTAGATCTCCTGGTAGCCACGTTGACGTCTACGACTGCTGATGACGAACGTGGTCAGGGCAATGATGATCATTGCAGCCAAGGCGACGCCCACCACGATGGGGACAACCTTATTCGGCACGTAGTCCGCAGAACATTCACGCACTGAAAGAAAAAAGACAAATGTTGGGTGTTGAAGTGGGCACAAAGTACTGCTGTGAAAATAAGATGGCAGTCTCGCGCAGGCAAAAAAAGACCGTGGACTGGAGTTTGAAACCGGATCGAATACCTAAAGGATAACGCACTTATTTCTTACTCATAGAGCGGTAAGCGGAAAATTGAAGCCCACGAGTGAAGTATAAACCAGGCAAATAGACCAGATGAGAGGATGGTTGTCGTGAGACTATTTTCTGTTAATCTAAGATACAACCCAGTTGTTGCGTCAGGTAACCGAAAGTAAACGTTCGTGTTTATGGGATGAAAGCGAGAACACTTGTGGTTTATGGCTGCTCTAATCCAGACGCCTCCAACTTTACACAACCGGTGTAGTTGCAGTATTGCAAGCGTTATACAGCAGCAGACAAAACCTATCAGATTGATATGGCTGGACGAGGTGCTATGTGAACCCACTCAAGGTCCTTCAAAGAAGGCACCCACAACTCCAGTTGATCCAATAAAAATATTTTCCACGGTTGATGCACTTGGAGAGCCCATGCCTGTTCCATTCCAGTTCGTACAAAATCTGTGTAAATGTGGAATAGTGGATTGTAGGCAGAGCTCGATTCCTGACACTAATTGGGTGTGTGATAGATTAGTACGAGTAATCAGTGTTGAATCATTTTCTAACAGATGATGCGAAATTTCAAGAATTTTTGTCTACAGGCACATTAGTGTATCGCGAACGTACATCATTTAATGTCCCTTGTCTAAAAATGTCAAAAAGGCGACGGAATCTTTAAAGTTGCTTATCAAGATATTCGGAAAAGGATTTGTTAATCTGGTAAAAAAAATTGGAAGCTTGTGTATCGGGCAGGTGGTGTGACGGGTACCTCTCCTTTGTGGATTTTCGGAGGCTCGTTAAAGCGTGAAGTTGTTGCTTTTGGGATTTAGAAGGGACCAGACAGGCTAACCAAGTTCATCTCTGTTTGGTCGTTGGCTCGATGAACTGGGCAATTTGATTGCGGAAGTTTCATCACCAACCGAGGTGACATCATCAGTTGTCGTTGATGGGTATTGGATTAAGGCGTAGCGGTGCGCCAGTGGTTGTGCGTTGAACAGTGGTGCGTGTGTGTTAATATACATGCTGCTGGCTGAGGATGATGTTCGATCACGATCAGCTGTTCCGTCGGGCGGTTCTATCGGTTGGTCTGTTATCCAGTGTCCAGATTGGTCAGTGACCACGTGACCTTTGGGCTAGGCCTCCCTTGCTCTCGTCCACTAGTTGGTGCTCGAGTGACCTCTGTCCCCGACCTCTCTGGGTTCCGCTTTGTGACCTTTGTTGACGTAACTCCAGGGGTTTTCTGTTTCTTGGCTTATTAATCCGTTAGTACGTATACCGTACTGACGGTGTCAACCCGACTGACGATGAAACGTTTACAACCAAATTGCGCGGTTTAGTGGACGAACCAACGACCGTCTACATTAGCTGAGCTACCAACATCCCTCTCTGTTTATTGTTTGCTCTGCTGAGCACAGCATTCGGTCTGTTATTCGCTGTGCATTCGTAAGTCCATTTTTTAGATGACCAAGGACCTTGGTTACACAAGTAGCTCTGTTGAGTAATGCGATGATACTTCCTTTGTTGGCTCTTGTGGGATGACCTATCCAATTGCCACTTTACCACTTAGACAACACCGGAAAATGCAGCTGCAAATCCACCACAGCAAAACTTGAGCAAACCTACTGCTTCAAGAGCAAGAGAGCTTCCCCAAAACCAAGCCGGCTCTTGGGAGCCTGTCTAACAGCATCTGCAAATGAAGCTAAATTCAGAATTGCAAATATTATACAGCTGCAAAAGCCAACACAATTAAACCTCAGCGCCGCGGAACACCAGGTGCTCCAGGGGGCGAGACGGCTGTGGTCAGAGCGCGAGTTTACTGACCGGAACGTCTGTGGTTCGGACCCGACCTCTGCACCTCAACTTCCTCTGTCTAGGTTTGGGCAACCTCGCAGTATCCCAGCCCTCGTGCTTCCTTCGGGTAGCATGGCAGCTAGCCACCGGAAGGGTGATACAGCTGAACTATTTTTTTTATTGCCGCTCACGCTGCGCCGCCCAGACCGCTAACTCAATCAGACCTGGTAATTCACAGTGTTGTTAAAAAGATGAACAACAAGGTTAACAACACTGGGAAGATTTTGTTGAGACGTAAGGTCCATACCATAAGGTATGGCATAAGCTTACTATGCAAGCACCTAAGGCTGACGCTTCTGAAGCCATCAGGCGACCTACTACTTATCCAGGATACAGAAGACAATTGAAAACGTCAGCTATGAGTTGCAACCCTCTTGGTTGAGCAGTCGCGCCTGAAGCCAACAAGTCAATCTTCACGATTTCCACGATCAAGGACAAACAGAAGAGGTGAAGTACATCTCAGTTCGTTACCGATTGGTTCATCAAACAAACAGTATAAATTTTACTGCTCCAGGTCAAGGTGAATTAACAGAAATAGTCATAACTTTAAACAACAAAAGGTCGCCAAATGAATATTGTATTGCAGCGGAAATCCATAAAGCCTATTTTCCTGCGCTATTTCAAACATTCACAAACTCTTGTTCAACGTTGGAAGCCTAAGTGTTTCTGGTCGATCGGGCTGTCTCTGTACCGCCCCGCACTCTCTTTGCCGTACCAATACTGCACCAATTCGTGGAAACAAAGGGACATCGCATTGGGCCGGAACAAGGAGGCCCCCGTCTGGGAAGAGGTTTGGTTAATCAATCAACTATTTCTTATGGCAACCGGAAGCATTTATCCTCAGCCAGCTGCTGGGCAAATCCATGAAAACTGCTCATCACGATGATGCATAATCACAATAGGCCTGAGGGACCGAAACGATAAACTTTCCGATCAGCAAACTAAACGTCCCAACTTACTAGATCCGACAAATGTCGGAGTGTTCCCGCTGCGGAATGCCTCAGCTTTCAGATCGGACAGTGTGATGAAAACTTCCGGTTGCACCACTGCGTCCTTAACGGATGATGGTTTGGTCAATTTAGAGCTTTGCGCAGCCATGCATTGGAAGTAGGACCCGACAGGGCACGTGAACTGCGAGTCATTACGCGAAACGTAGTGGATTGCTGGGAAGAGAAACAAAAGACTTGAAAAGAACCGAGGAAAATGTGTTCACACAAAATCAAGTGAGGAAAACAAGGTACGCCTGTCTACTCCTTGACGATATTGGTGTCAAGACTAAAACTGACAAGGAGACCCTGAAAGCACATCCCATGAACTCGCTGCTGCAATATATGTGAAAGAACGCTGTTATTCCCAAAGGTTTACACAAGAAATAGATTGGCTGGCGCAAGACTCACTGAACTCCTCTAAAGCGCCAAGGGAAGACAAGTTAGGAATCGTTTATTCCGACCAGGAGTAAAATGAAGTCATCTCATACCACACATGCAACTTGCTAAAGTTACTTCATCCCTGAGGAAGGGTTTAGACCTCAGTGCTCTCCATGGACAGGCCTCTTCTCAAACCGACCACTAATGATGAAGACTTTATACACATCTATGCAAATCCATATACCATTGAAATAACACCACCATACCGCAAGGTGAACACTTGTTCAACGAACAGCCCTCTTATAACGACCAAAAATGTCGCGTATTTTTTTCTGCGGTACGCATTCCAGCTTCTTGCACGTCTCGATAGTTTTCGTGAAAACTCGTGTGACACCAGGTATGGACACAATTAAACAGTATCCGAAGCCGTCACGAAGAGAGTGGATCTTACCATGGTGTGAGGATTTTTATGGCTCCATGACCCACTATGCTATCCTGGGGGGTGTTTGTTCGACACCGGCAGAGTCTCTCATACGGATTGGCAATTCGTTAGAGTTCTGACCAACACAGTGTCCTGGCCTCCAAGTTAGGGGTTGATCTTTAAAAATGGCAATTCACTCGCATTTCCCAAACACTGCTGCCCTGCGGTCAGGCTTTTGAGACGAAGGCTTGGGTCGAGGACCCCATTCGTCATCCAGTCTGAGTATGGCTGTCTTGGTAGTATCCCGGCCCACGTACAACGTACGGAAGTGAAACATCGACGCTGAACACTGATGTTACGCTGTTGATGATGACGACCATGAGTATCCGAAAACTTTGCAACCTTAAAACAATGGCGTCATCATCATCCACTTTAGGGACAGCAACATCAGTGTTGACACAAATGCATCACAAAGTTTATCTAATGCCAAAAAGAAAGTGGCGCTGGCAAATTGCGAGAATTCTGAGGTGCTTCTACAACTCCAATTGCTCAATCAAACAATCTGGAAAGAAACTGACAATACGAACGCCACTCAAATCGATCAGCCGCCATTTCTTGCAATGTTTCCAGCTAAGCACAGGAGAGGTCGCAAGGACCCCATCCTGGAAGGCGTATCACACCACACCACACCACAACACCCAAACTCTTCGTACTCTTTCACTCCCTTCTGCCAAATCATACGCTGTCCACCTCGCGTTTCAGCCATTCTGAAGGAAGCACAGAAAACAACACTCTGGTCTCAGTAGACGGTGTTTCGGCATGTGTAGCACATGGCCTAGCCACCGTTGTTGATGAAGCTGGCTGTTTTCCGCGGTTGAAGTACCTGCTGCACAACCAAATACCCGTTTTCTAATTACCTTGTTAAGAATCCGTTAACGTTATCCCAAACCAGCAGCGCTTCTGAGGCATCGGTGGTCAAAATCCTCACATTTGTTCGCAGAGACCACGTCTCGCAGCCAAACAACAACTTAGTCCTTGCTGTAGCCTGGTACACGCGCGACTCTTAAGACCCAGTTATATGCCTTTTTTGACGCCACAAGTGACGCAGATTAGCAAACGTGATTCGTGTCTTTGAGATTCTTGCAGTAACTTCATCAGACACATTTCCGTCAGAGCTAATACAACTGCCGAGGCATGTAAAATTCTCCACAACATCCAGTGACTCTCCTTGAATTGTAAGGGGTATGTTCAAAGACTACATGTTCTCAAGCATAACTTTGCACTTTGAATGTGAAAGACACGTGCCGGAAGATGGTATAACGGTGGTCAGTTTATCCAACCGGTCTTGTGCTTTGTGTTCAAAGATGACGATGCGTACTTTAGATCGACAAGATTCTCGCCAGCAGCGATTTGAACAGCCGGGTTTTGAAGACTTTTCAGCGTTCGCCTTATTATTTCATGAATGACGAAGGTGAACAAGAACGGAGAGGGTGGACATCTTTGTCGGACATCACTTTTCGTAGGAAAGCTTTTGGAGAGCTCACCATACACTCCCACGCCCAGAAGCGTGAATAAAGGGATCGGATTATGTTCACAAACTTCTGGGGCGTACCCTGTTGAGCAAGTGTAGTTAACAGCACTGACCGATCGACAGAATCGAACACACCCTTGAATTCAAGGAACACTAAGATTGTGGGTCGTCTGTACATATGGCATTGCTCTAACACCTGACGGAGTGGGAAGTTGTGGTCAATGCAGCCTCTATTCGGTCGAAATCCTGCTTGATTCTCACGAGTCAAGGTTTCCCGTGCCACCGTAAGACGACGACGAATCAGTGATGCCAGAAGCCTTGTTACAATGGGAGTCAAACTAACACCTCTGTAGTTAGTACGTTCACTGAAAATGCCCACTATTATCGATTCACCCCAGTTGTCTAGGACGGTCTCTTTCTCCCAGATAGGCTCAAATATGCTAGGCAGGCACTGACTGAGAAGCTCACCACCATCCTTGAACAGAGCAGGTGGAAGGTCGTCAGGACCAGCAGCACGATGATGCTTGAGTAGAGATATACACTCGGACACTTCTGAGGTTGAAGGTGGCTCCATATTCACAGTCCACGTTTCTGTTGAAGGCCAGGATTCCGGAGTGGAGGTGGCCAACTGAATTGCTGTTTGAAGTACTGTGGCCATCGGTTTGGACGTTCGCCTTTGCTAGATATCGGAGGGCCATTCTGGTCCCTGATAGTTTTACTGACAAAGGGCTGCCGAGGACCAGTCGAAAGAATCAAGTAGAACAACCTGCGGACGTTTCCAGCATTTTTCACATCTTCCATTTCTTCGTCCATTCGTTTGCTCCCGGCTTCTCAGTCTACACGGATACCCAGTTTCACCTCGCGTCAGATGATGCGTCTGGTTGTGTTGTGATTACGGCCAGGAGGAATCTGTCGCCGGGTCTCCAGCAAAACCATGGTCATATCAGAGATCCAATGTTTGAATGAGTTTGCCTGGACTGCACCGCAAGAAAAGCAGCAGCACACAAGTGCATGGTCGGAGTCCACGCTGGTGTTCCAGAGGGAGCGGCAGGCAGTGGTCGACCCTCACCACCGGAAACTGGCAGTGATGTGGCCTATTTGGATTCTGGACTGGTTCATTGGTGAGTACCACGTTACCAAGCGATTACCGATGTTCCGGAAATTGGTACCGCAAAAGAACAATCTGTGACCGGCACATATCCGGAGTAGACGATTTCCGTTGACCGTCAGTCTCGTATCCAGTCCAAGACAACCACCCTATCGGGCCTAAGCAGCGCTTAGTCTACCCACCTGGCCATTCATGTCACCACCAACCACAACGAGTCTGAGTTTTTAGCCTGTTGTAAAAGAGTACCTAAGGCATCATAGAAACTGTCTTTGGCAGATTCACGGCTACAGTCGGTTGGGGCGTAAGCAGACACAATAAACTCGGTGTGATGGGCCTCATTTCCTCTAGATTCTCACAGTACTCGCATCCTGTATCATTGTTTCTGACAGACAGAATACATCAATGCAGAGGGGATCCAGCGTACGACCAAGAGCCACCTGTTGTCCTGCTTGCATCAGTGTGCGAACATTAAAGGCTTTTTGGGTTTGAAAATAGACTTCGAAGTGTTTAGGGTTGTTACTGAAGTCGGACGTACAGAAGCTGCAGCTGATTATGATGCACGGCGAGCAAAACGACCAGTCCTGGTGCGGGCACCTGCGGAGAGATTATTCAAATTTGGGTGGGGTAGGGTAGAAGAGGGAAAAATTGGAAGTGGAAGAAGGGATGCTTCTGAATATTAAGTATCAGTACAAACCAGCCACTTAAGCGGAAAGATTGTGCGCCGCCAGAGTCACCCCAGTGTCAGTCACCATCATCATTTTCAGCTGTAAGAGCCGCGTACTTTTCGTGCAGTGGTTCAGGCTTGTTCACCAATGATTTGGGGAGGTGCGCATTGGGGGCCCGCAGCTGATAAATTGGTGCGTAAATACAGGTCTGTCAGTGGACTTTTAAGTGGGGGGGGGTTGGAAGGGAGCTGTGCATTGAAGGCAATGGCTTGGATGCACGAGCGCCATTGAGGGCGCAACTGGCCATGTCTGGCAATGTCTCTAACCACTGATGTGGCCCGTCTTGAGGTCCCCACCCAGGAAGACGGCAATGACCAGCGCAGCTGAGTTTGCTGGTAATGGCTTTTATACTTCGCTGCCAAGCCATTGTTTGACCGCCTCTGGCTCGTTTCCACCCTTCACGTGGTTGTGCGAAAAGAACCCTTCGAGGAAGTCGGTCGACTGGCATACGCAGCACGTGGCCAAGCCAGCGCAACCTATGCAGTGTGATCAGTTCATCTATCGAGGGTGAGTTATTTCTTCCGAATACCATTCGACGTACTTCAGCATTGCTTATCCGGTGTTCCCACCAGACTCGGGCAATGCTCCGAAGACATCGATGGTCAAACACTGAAAGTCTTTTGACGTCCTCGGCGCGCAGCGGCCAGGTTTCTGATCCGTATAGTAATATGGAGCGCACCGCAGCATTGTAAACTCGACCCTTGACGGATAAGCTGATGTCACGCCTACGCCACAGGTGACGCAGGTTCACAAAAGCTGCTCTGGCCTTCCCAATCCGGATGGAAATATCATCTTTCACGAAACCACCGGGACTGATACAGCTGCCCAGGTAAACAAATTTGTCTACTACCTCAATCGGTTCATCCGCAAGAATGAGGCTAGGGTTCGAGCCCACCCAGTCTTGCAGTAGCACTTTACACTTTGCAGGTGTGAAGCGCATGCCAAACCGTGAGGCAGAATTATTTGGATTATTTATTATTGTTTGCATTACTACGGCGTCAGATCCAAGAAGAGCTATGTTGTCTGCGTACTCGATATCTGTGAGCGAACGCCCCGTGAACACTTCGACCCCACAGGCATTAGAGGCTGATAGTGAGTCTTCCATAATCGTATCAATGACGAAGTTGAAGAGGAAAGGTGAAAGAGGACAGCCCTGTCTGACACCACTTGATGTGGTGAACTCAGGCGAGAGCTTCCCGTAGACCTTCACATAGCTGCGTGAGCTAGCGTACAGCGCCTTAAGGAGGGTCAAGAACTTATGGGGGACACCTTTGCTCCACAGACACTGCCATAAAGCCTGACGGTCCATAGAGTCAAGTTAAGGAATACAACCATTGTTGGTTGCTGGAAGAAGTGTCGCTGTTCCAGAATCTGTCGGAGGGTGAAGACGTGACCGATGCATCCTCTTGAGCGACGGAACCCAGCTTGGCTTTCACGGATACGTCTCTCCCTGTGTTCAGTCAACGTTCGAGAGCACCTTCGATGCCACAGATACAAGGCTGACGCCACGGTGGTTTTCACACAGCGTCCGCGTACCATTTTTGAAGATAGGGATAACTGTTGACTTGCTTCATTCTGTAGGTACCAATTAGCTTTCTTATATGGAACACCAGGGAGTCTCCGCCTTCTTTGAAGAGGGCTGGATACAGACCGTCCGGTCCTGGTGCCTTGTCACGTTTCAGTACGGATATTCCATACTTTATTTCTTCTCCGATGGGCGATTAAGGTTTGCATTCCTTTTGCACTTCCATTTGCACTTTCTCCACAGGCTGTGTTGCAGGAGGCCAGCCAAACCGTTCTTCGAAGTGTTCGGCCCATCTTTCCAACCGATGTTTTTGTGAGTGTAATGAGCCGCCTTTTTCACTTGTCGTTTCACTGACCGCTGCTCTCCTGGGGCCAGTCGATCGTATCAGTTGATATAGGACGGGTGCTCCCGGTAACAAAAGCCTTCTCCATCTCCCGAGCTTTCGATGTCCATCAGAGCTCTCGGTCATTCCTTAAGCTCTTCACTATTTGGCGTTTGAGGGGTTTGCGTGCGCCGTCGTACTCGTTGCCTTCTGGTATGGATTTCCTGGCATCAACCATAGATAGCGATCTCGAAGACATGCAGTGGCCTTTTGGTCAGAGCGGACATACAGCACTGAACGACACTAGCATAGCTCCTTTCATATTTTGCCGTGCTTCATCCACGTTCTCACTATCAGTGAAAGGAGGAAAGCCCTTTGCTGCGAAGTTATCTATTAGCAAACACGAACTAAGCAGTTACAAACCATCAGACATGAAAGTAAACATCTCATATGCACATAATCTCTAAAAAGTGAACATTCTCACGCGTTCTCTTGAATTTTCCTGGATATTCATTGACTATTACACAACAGAAAACGAACAATGCAAAGCAGTTCCACAATTTCCCTAATAAACTTCACCTTCCATCAGACGCGGGGAGGATGTTTGGACACCACACCGGAGACCACTCGCATGCTTCATCAGTAGTATCCACCGTTACACACCTTTCCCCTTCAAAGGTCGTGTGCATGCCACCGATGTTCCATTTGGTTTCATGTGGAGAGTTGCTGGGTTAGCTCAGATCGATACCGTTGAGCTATGGTAGTTCCTTAAAGGTGGTGGATTGGCATGCTTCTTGCTGACTTGAGGGGGCCTGAGGGGAAACGAACTGTCAGGCGTGCACGTACCATGGCGTGATCGGAATCAAGTGGTGTGCCCCAGAAGGAACGGCAGTCTTGAATTATAGCTTCCCACCGGTGGCTAATAACCACGTGGTCCAACTGGGTCCACGGTTGATTTGCAGTTGGTGGCCGCCAGGTTACGCGATGCGAATGTTTATGTTGAAAGTTCGTACTTGCCAGAAACAGTTCATGGTCAGCACACAACTGAAGGAGTCGATCTCCGTTGTCTGTGTGGCGAGCATCGACTCCGAATCGACCGCCCAGATGTG
Organism: Opisthorchis felineus; assembly: GCA_004794785.1. Classification (NCBI taxonomy): domain Eukaryota; kingdom Metazoa; phylum Platyhelminthes; class Trematoda; order Opisthorchiida; family Opisthorchiidae; genus Opisthorchis; species Opisthorchis felineus. Next base: position 34,158 of record SJOL01007465.1, on the reverse strand, counting down.
ATTCCAAGGAGCTCAGACGACCGACTTGAGCATTCATATCGCCTACAAGTATCACAATGTCAGTGCTTTTTGCTTGACGAATGAGCCCGGATAGCTCTCGATAGAAAGTATCCTTCTCAGCATCAGAACTGCAGTCCGTTGGGGCATAAGCCGACACTACAAACAGGCACCGCTTTTTATGCCGAGAGGCATTGAGCTTGATTGAACTGGATAACCGGACGGCGCAAAGACGACTGTTCACTGGGATCCAATCCAGCAAAGCGCGTTCAGCTCTGGGGCTGAGTGCAACTCCCACGCCATATATTCCACGAGTCATCGCTTCTGGGTCACCGGACACACGGAGGGAGAAATGTGAAAGAGCTGAGTTCATCCTTGGCGTTCTGAGATGCATAACCACGCGTGGGTCTTGTATGCGTGTTTCGGAGACACAGCATACATCAATTTTAAGGGAGTATAAGGTTTCAGCAAGCATTGCCTGTTTGCCAATTTGACATAGAGTACGGACGTTAAAAGCTCCTATATAGAAAGGATCTCGTGGATTTAGAAGGGTGTTATTTTGTTTACTGTTAATAGGCAGCGAGGAGCATAAGGCCCTTCGGTCAGATAACTGACAGTCAAGTGACCCAGTGACGTTTGCTTGTGTGGTGGGAAGGGGTTGGGGAGGGACATCGGTGGACACCGAACTGCGCGGGCAAATGATACTTCCCGGTTGCCCAGGCCGAGGAAGGGGGTTTGGTTGAGGTACCCCACCTTGAGCCTTTGACTCAAAAGTCTGACCCACAAGGCAGTGGGAGGATGTAGGGTTTTGTTCGGGAACCCTGCCCCTAGCCTCTGACTCAAAAGTCTGACCCACGAGGCAGCGGACAGTAGGGTTTTCTTTGGGGATCCTGCCCGGATCCGATGACTCAATAGTCTGACCTGCTCGGCTGCAGGGGGTTGGCCTAACCCGAGGGCGCAGGGAATAAGGCATTACTGTCTCATTTCTGATGCGGTTGCGCACAACAAAACCTCTTGAGCAGCCCCGGACTCTTTGGTTTTAAAATTATTTCGACCGTATTCAATAATGCGCCGGCAGTCACGGCCAACCGTTGGGCGATCGGAGTGTGCGGTTTTTGGGGCCGACCTTTTCTAACCCGTCCTTCCTCGGGGGAAGGCAGCATCGCTGCTTCCATGAATATCGACACGCTGGTCGCCTGAGGGAAACACCTTACTGCCTTCACACTCTTATCACAGAGGACAGTACGACTTTACCCTCAGACCACCTCGTAGCACGAGTACTCGTAGTACGGTGTCTCGCTGCTCTTGGTCTGACTGCCCCCTGGGCCTTCCTGGCATGGTTGCACTTTGCGGAAAGAAGTTCCAGCCAGTGTAGCCCGCGGGATCATTGCAGCACTCAAGCCCGACCACCACGTCAAGGTGGCAGCTTTAGATTGGGACAGTGTAAGTAAACCAGCCCAGAAGTATAGCACAGGGTCTATTGCCAAATGAACTAGTGAGGGGGTACGAAACCGCGTCAGACAAGGGATGGTGCACCGACAAAACGTGATTTGGCGCAGAGTTAACTTAGACAAAGGAATAGAAACCAAACGGAAAGTAGACAGTTCGGCTACAATATTTACTTTTCTCTATATCATTTCACACCTGTTCAGCTCCTTATTTTATGGACTTCAAAGTCTTCTACTGTTTACGACGGGTTAACGTTTTCCCGGCTAAAACTATTCAACCCTCTACGATCTCCGCGTGTGCGCTCATCTTACTTTTTTTAATGATCATGTCTATATATTGTTTGGTGTTGCCCCCACAATAGTCTTTTTTCCGCAATCAATGCGCGCGAGTAAGAAAGTCCATACAACTTATACACTCATCTGCATACCAATTTGATTTTGATGGGGGACTTACCTGGGACCCAGCTGAATCTCTCGTTTTTGACATTCTTACTCCTGTTTCGGTTGGTGCGCTATTCGAGATAACGCATTACACTGCACAGACGTAATACACTACTCATAAGAATTAGAACATCATGAAGCCTGGGTTCCATGTGAATCTCCCGTGAAGACCAAACTGGTATGCAGATGAGTGTATAAGTCGAATTTCGTACAATTTGGGTTCAAGTAGAACATAAGGTCGACGGAAACTCAGGGACCGCATCTACCTGATGAGCTCCAAGAAGGGAGAAACCGGCCGTGTGTTGTCGAAGAGTTTTCAGCAAGCTTATGAGTGGTGTATTACGACTATTCAAAGTGCATGCAAGTTTGAGAGATCGTAAAGTAAAAAACAGAAGACTTATATGAACCTTTAGCAATTCGCGACAAACCTAATTCAGTGTGAAGCGATGCGACTTACATGTCTCATTGGTATCAGGGAAAAGGGATGTGTTGGTGATGTACTTTAGGTCCATAAAGTCCAAACTGAAGTGTCCATCAGCGCGTTTGTGGAACTGCAGACCCAATGACCAACTCGGTGCATCCTTAACCTGAGGCTGTTCGGGCCACCACGTCAACATCAAGGTTTCCAACTCAATACCACAGGTACCGTTTGTGACAATATCGAAGTGCCTGGTAGAGTTTATGTAGAAGTTGCGCATCAGCGGTTCACCTTTCTGAAAGAGCACAGTCAAATAGATGTAAACAGGAGGTAAGCACCAAGGATCGGAAAATCTGGCGGTAGACATGCACTGGATGTGTTAACGCGTGCTGCGATGGGGTTATTCAGCGTCGCCCACAGAACAATGACAAGCAAGTAAATGTGGCAAAGGCCTAAAGAAAACCATAGTGTGAACTGACGGCACCGGGTACAAAGAGGTTGACCCAGTGGGAGCAAGAAGGTAAAAAGATGTCCAAAGAAGTGTCGCATCTCCTGGACATGTGGAGGACATGAAATCCGTATTACCAGGATACCAAGATATTTTGGAAAAGATTTCATTTTCCCTATTGGAACTGGTGACGCTCCACAAGAAACAGTGAGCAGTAGCACGCCGTCAGAATGAATACCAACAGAAAAGATTCCCGTTAAGACAGATACATTTCTGAGTACACAGAGATTCGCGTTACAACGCATTCTGTCCCAAGGATCCGTTCCGTGACCCCACTGAAAAAACCGCTTTTTTAGAAAGCTATTAATTAGGAAGCATTTCACTCTCTAGATGTGTAAGCTCTGGCGACAATGAATTCGTGCTGAAAATACACAGCCAAGAGCAGAGTTGTGTTGGGGAAGCGCCAAAAAATGTTCACCTGCACACCGATTTTGCAGCTACTGGAGATGTGGATCATAAAAGTCCCGAACTAAAATGCAGGAGACCGATGTTGGAATGTCTTAAGGACAGAAGTATTTAATGGGATTGTAAACGCCTGGTACAGTGTGGCTTCCGAACACTCCCTCATATAGACTGCCCAAAGGAACCGATCAGAAAAGCCTCGTCTGCGGAGTGTTCCTAATAGGGCGAGACTGCGTGACAGCTGGAAGCACTCTGAATTTGGTTTCGGTCACTTTTCAATTTGAAACGAAATCTGTTAAAGTTCTCCCTCCATTTAAGAACACGTAATTCAAGAGCTACGACTAACTGTGCGTGTCACTAGCAGGAAATGGATTGTTTATGTCTTTGAGACACGACCATTGTCCCAATAAGGCAATTCAGTCGTTTTGCTCAAATTTGTGATATCGTATCTATTCGCATTCAAAAGCACACCTATCGTCTTTGGGCCAATGCCCATTGTACTTTTGTAAAAGTAGGAAATTAGCGGGAAAAGTAATCAAGCAAATGGTCACTGTTCCCGCAACTTTCAGATTTAGAAGTTCAGTGGGACTGCCCTTTCGTTCACAGATTCTTACCTCACGAATTTTTGGCTGGAGACGCTACAACCAATGGCGCCTAGCCGATTTCAATGGTGTTCACCCTGTCAGTTTCTTTCCATATTGTTTGACCCTAATCGTGCTCCTGTCTACGTATGAGCGCCTGACAATATCCCAGCCCACGTACAACTATGAACGTTGCTACTGAAAATATTGTCATGCCATATCGGTCATCGCGTCGCGTCACCAGCCGGGGTCACCTTACTTGCTGTTTGCAGCAGGGCGGGTAAACGAAAACATGCTACTGCTGACTTCTATTCGTATTCTCTCTGCTGCCATAACCCATCCCAAGTTGAATATTCTCTCCACAGATCCGAGCACTAAGTCTGGCCGCTTTGCTCGCCATGCATCACGCTCAGCTGCAGCCTCTGTGTGACGACATCACTAACAAGCCTAAACACCTCGAAGTCTGTTTTCAGCAGTCTACTTAGCCTCCTTTAATGTTCGCACACTGAAGCAGGCAGAAGAACAAGCAGCTCTTGCTCGTAAGCTGGATTCCCACTGCATTGAGTTATGCTGTCTGTCTGAAACAAGGATCCAGGACGTAAGTACTGTAATAGAACTGACTGTCCCCTCGCACTCTTGCAGGTCCCGGCTGCGACCCTCTGGTGATGGAAAGGCCGCTGCGGCTGGATATGCCGGCGTGGGTATTGTATTGAGCGACCTAGCGGAAGCGTCTCTACTTGATTGGATACCCGTTGACAGTCGCCTCCGCGCGGTTCGTTTCACAACGTCTGTGAAGGAGACTTGAGAAACGAGGTCCGTCGCACCCTGCTTATTGTGTCTGTTTACGCTCCGACGGACTGCAGCTCTGAATCTGCCAAAGGCAGATCCTAGGACGCTCTTGGTGCGCTTTTACAGCGGGCTGAAAGCTCAGACGTCGTTGTAGTTGGTGGTGACATGAACGTCCATGTAGTTAGACCAAGCGCTGCAGAGGCTCAACGGGGTGGTTGTCTTGGGTTGGAGACGAGACGCACGGACAAGAGAGAGCGCCGGCTTCAGACGTGTGCCGACCACAGACGGTTCCTTTGCAGTACCGATTTCTGAAACAGAGGAAATCGCTTGACCACGTGCTGTCAGTTACCGGTGGCGGAGGTCGACCACTGTTTGCCGCTCCTCCTGGAATACAAGCGTGGACTCCGACCATACACCTGTCTGCTGCTACTTTTCAGGTCTACGCAAAACGCAAACACCTCAATTAGCCACTGACAAGCTAGTGGATCCGAAAATCATACCAACTTATCAGAACCGGCTCCTCGAAAGCTTGCCAGATGGTCCTATGTCGGGTAGTAACGTCCACTGGGAACAGATATCCAAAGCCCTACTCAGAGCCGGAACTTCCGTTTGCGGTACAACCCAGTCAACCGCATCCAAACATTGGATCTCTGATAGGACCCTGGCTTGCTGGAGGCCCGGTGACATATTCCTCTTGGCTGCAACCACAACTCAACGAGACGCATTATCCAACGCCAGGTAAAACTGAGTGTCCGTGCATACCGAGCTTAGTGAAGAAATGGATGGGGCAAAAATGTTGGAAACGTCCCCAAGCTGTTCTACCTGATTAGTTCGATTGGTCCTCGGAGGCCTCTTGTCAGCGAAACTAACAGAGACCAGAATGGCTATCTGATATCCAGCAAAGAACGTTTGGACCGCTGGGCACAGTACTTCGAACAACGGTTCAGTTGACCACTTGCTACTTCCAATCCGGAATGCTGGCCTTCAACAGAAACGTGGACTGTGAATATGGAGCCGCCTTCAACCTCAGAAGTGTCCGAGTGTATATCTTTACTCAAGCATTATAGTGCTGCTGGTCCTGACGATCCTCCACGTGATCTATTGAAGGACGGCGGTGAATTTCTCAGCCAGTGCCTGTCTAGGCTATCTGAGAGCAGGAGACCGTCCCAGATAAATCAGGTGAGTCGACAATGTTGCTTATTTTTAAAAAGAGTACTTGCAGTGAATGTAGTGACTACGGAGGTGTCAGTTTGTCTCTCGCTGCAACAAGGCTGCTGGCGCCACCGACTCTCGGTCGTCATACCACAGTATGCGAATCTTTGATCCGTGAGCATCAAGCGGGATTTCGACCGGGTAGAGGATGCATTAACCACACATTTTCATTCCGTCAGAGCAACGCCATATGTACCGACTATCCACAATCTTGGCGTCCCTCGACTTCAAAGATGCGTTCGGTTATGTAGACTGGTCAGTGTTGTTAAGCGCACTTGCACAACAGGGCATGCCTTTGTGAATATAATCCGATCCCTTTATTCACATGCTTCTGGGCGTGTTGGATAAACTGACCACCGTTATACCATCTTCCGGCACGTGTCTTTCACATTCAAAGTGCAAAGTTATGCTTGAGAACATGTAGTCTTTGAACATACCCCTTACAATTCAAGGAGAGTCACTGGATGTTGTGGAGAATTTTACATGCCTCGGCAGTTGTATTAGCTCTGACGGAAATGTGTCTGATGAAGTTACTGCAAGAATCTCAAAGACACGAATCACGTTTGCTAATCTGCGTCACTTGTGGCGTCAAAAAAGGCATATAACTGGGTCTCAAGAGTCGCGCGTGTACCAGGCTATAGCAAGGACTAAGTTGTTGTTTGGCTGCGAGACGTGGTCTCTGCGAACAAATGTGAGGATTTTGACCACCGATGCCTCAGAAGCGCTGCTGGTTTGGGATAACGTTAACGGATTCTTAACAAGGTAATTAGAAAACGGGTATTTGGTTGTGCAGCAGGTACTTCAACCGCGGAAAACAGCCAGCTTCATCAACAACGGTGGCTAGGCCATGTGCTACACATGCCGAAACACCGTCTACTGAGACCAGAGTGTTGTTTTCTGTGCTTCCTTCAGAATGGCTGAAACGCGAGGTGGACAGCGTATGATTTGGCAGAAGGGAGTGAAAAAGTACGAAGAGTTTGGGTGTTGTGGTGTGGTGTGATACGCCTTCCAGGATGGGGTCCCTGCGACCTCTCCTGTGCTTAGCTGGAAACATTGCAAGAAATGGCGGCTGACGATTTGAGTGGCGTTCGTATTGTCAGTTTCTTTCTAGATTGTTTGACTGAGCACCTGGAGGTGTAGGCAACTGGGAATGCTTGCGGTTGATCAGCCCCACTTTTCTCTTTTCATTGTTAGGCTTCAAATATAATAAACTCTGTGAAGTATCTGTGTCAACACTGATGTTGCTGTCCCTAATGATTATGTTGATGCCATTTGTAACTGATGGCGATGTGATCAGTTTTGGTCCGTGGCTGGTACGCTGTTAGAGGACATCAAGTAGTCTAACGATTTCGGTTATTCCGGAAGTATGTGCAGTCCGCCGTCAGCAGGCAGCTGAGGTGGTCGTTCGTCGTTGTCGGTAAGTACTGAGTCCAATCCAAGTTAACCACGCAATCGAGTCCCAGATGCGCTAAGTCTGCCCACTAGTGCATTCGAATGTCTGGGCTTTCAGCCCACCGTAACAGGGCACTCGAAGTGTCGTAAAAATTTGTTTTTGATGGTGTCACAGTTGCAGTTGGTTGGGACGTAAGCAGATACGATGAAAAGACATCGATCAGCCTTCCACTAGGGAGACTCCTCCATGGATGTTACCAAACGAAGCGCACAGAGGCAACCATCAACGGGTATCCAGTCAAACTAGGGTCCTGCAAACCGGTGACTTAGGATGATGCCGACGCACTCACATTTGGGCGCAGCCGCCTTTCGGTCACCAGAGTTGCACAGCTGCAAGCAGGTGATGGGGCAGTCAGCCCAATGACCGTCCTTGTATCTTGAATTCTCGTTTATGATACGTAACACATATGATGTCAAGCAAACCCAGTGTGAAAGCAAGAGCAGTTCTGCTTCTTTCAGAGTGCGAACGTTAAAAGCAGCCAGACAATCGGGGGTCGAGACTGTCGACCCGCAAATGTTGCACCGAGAAAGATCCAAAACGAACAGGGTCAGTCCTAACGGATTGGTCTACAAGAACAGTGTTACTAACGGGGCGGGGGAGAAAGACAGAAGTGGGGCATCAGCAGCTTACCGGCCCTGCTGTATCCGGCAGGTAAGCCAACACGCTTGATGACACCGTGCGACGGCCGATGTAGCATGACAGCACTTGTAGTTGTAGGAATCATGGTTGTACGCCGGCTGGGATATTGTCAGATCGTCCAAACATAAACAGGACGACTATATACTCCTCAATCCTCGATGAAATCCTTTAGCTCAAAGCCTGGCCGCAAGGCAGCAGAAGATAGTACTGCTTTTGTGCCCAGTTCAGAGTGGCGGAAGCAGAGAGGTGGCCAGTCCTTGAGCTGGCAGAGTATGAAAGAGATTACGAAACGTTTAAGTGCTGTCGGTGCTACTCGCTTACCAGGATGGGGAAACGCGTGATCCCCACTGCGCCTGGTTCGAGGCGCTGCAAGATATGGCTGCTAAACGATGTCAATGGCGTTCGTGTTGTCGGTTTTTATCAGATTGCCTGAATGAGTGTCTGGAGGTGTAGGCATCTCGGAATGATTGTAGTAAGGTAGCACTAAGTCCCTTCCCCATCCACCTTTATCCTTTTCTTCACAATAAGGCTTTCAAATAAATCTCACGGCAGCGAAGCATCAGTGTTAAACACTGATGTCATGCTGTCTATGATAATGATGACGATGACGATGATGAAAAGCAACTCGCCGCATGTGTTGTAACCCCCAACCTGGAGGACCAAGAGGGTGTGCTCGTCAGACCTCTAACCACTGACCAACCTGGTATGAGAAACTTTGCGAGTGTTGCACGGACACCCCTCAGTATCGGTCACAGAGATACATGAACCAGCCTCTTCATGATGGCACCATTTCATAGCCAGACTGTCCAGCTAAACTTACCCTATAGTTATGCGCTGGGCATATATCGAATTAGGGCTCAAGATGGTTCAGTGGTTAGAGCGCGAATTTACTGACCGCAAGGTCCGTGGTTCGAACCCGACCTCTGCCTCTCGATTTCCCTGTCTAGGCTTGGGCAACCTGGCAGTATCTCAGCCCTCGTGCTTCCTTCGGGTAGCATGGCAGCTAGGCATCGAAAGGGTGTTATAGCTGAACGATATATATATATATATATATATATATATCGAATGAGGTTCGTAAAGGACGCTTGGTCAATCCAGCTGATAGCTCCTTAATATGACATGATAGGATGTGTTTAATTCGATGCTGCCCTTATTCTTGATCGTTTCCTCAAGTATGTATGGCTTCTTCGCACTAACCCCCCCTTTTCTTTCATTTCCACACTTGACTAAAGTTTTCTACCCCAAACGGTTGTATGGCAGCTAAGCGCGGGTATGTACTGAAGTTGTATCGATGCAAATGATGATGATCAGCGATGATGAGTCAAAAATATTGGAAACCCAATACACGACAAAATCCAACGTCTAAATCTTCAGGCATAGTATTTTCAACAGTCATTTAGTTTGCCACCGGCACCTACACCTGTCTTTCACTCGGTTCGTGTTATGTGGGTTTAGATTCCATTCCAGTCTTTCCCCGAAGCCCCGTCGGGCTGCAAAGCAGATGAACTTTTACAAGGGCTATTTAAAGACGATGGTGGATCTTTGTGTTTTGCCTCAATCACACTGTTTGAACTCCTTGGAAAAAACAGGGCATCCCAGAGGACTGAGATTGATCAACCATTACGCTACCGTTCTAAGGTACACAAAACGACTGTTCCAACCGGTCTAGACGACAAATCTGCCATGATCGGGACGCCTAACCTCGGCAAAGAAACTGATTCGAGATTACCAGACAGGATCTCGTCCAAGTAGGAGGCACATTGGTCACATAGTCACATTTTACCACGTGCATCAGTAATAATAAATAATAATAATCCTTCAGCTATAACACCCGGTGCATAGCTGCAGTGCCACCCTAAGGAAGTACGAGTGCTGAGATATCGCCCATGCCTTGACAGGAGCAGTCGAGATTGCCGGGTTGGGTTCGAACAACGGACCTTCCGGCTACTAAGTTCGCGCCTTATCCACTGAGCTACCTCGAGTGTATGTGCACCAGTAGCGCCACATGCATTGACGGGCCACTCCACCACCCACATCAATTCCGAAAACCGCCTCTAGTCTTTGGTGGCAACACTGGCAGTGTGACCTGCAGACACTCTACCGTCGCTTCCCTTGTCCATTCTCCATTAACGAACAGAGCTGACAAATATCGAAAACTGACGTGCTGGTCCCTGAAACCGACCATTGGTTCACGACTTTGACTAGAACCGCTCGCGGACACCAGTATCAACACAATACACCAGTGGCAAATACTGGTGCTTACATGCCGTATAACCAGGATGAAGGAATTCCCCGGTAACGCCACCATCATGGTCTCTTCGGATAACGGCCCAGACGCCTTCAGAACGTCTAAACATGCCCATCGCCCTCTGCTGCTCCCACCTCAACCGCGCATAAAAACCAATCTCCTCGAAGACAACATTGACCTTCAGCCCATGCTGGAGTTTCGAAAAACGTTCAATGACTTGGAAACCAGAATTGGCAAACTTTCACTTACTTGGGACCGTTTTGTATGAAGCCGGACAACGAACACCCAGTGAGTTGGGTCTTTAACTTTCATTGTCTTAGTCTTTTGCCTCCATGTTTTGGTATGCATCTGGACAGAACGTCTGAATGTTCGATCTCAGATTTCGACGATGGATGTCACGAACACTGGAGAAAACATCTCGATACTATTCGGAGAACCGATCACCGTCAGGCCAATCAAATGTACCTATCGTCGTGACACGTAACTCGAACTCATTTTACCCTTCCATATTGACTTCCATCGTTTCTAAACCTAAGGATCCGAATGTGCACTTGGTTTATCACCTGTAGACCTGGGTTGCTCCAAGATACGGGTTCCATACAATCTTGCTTGATGTGGTCAGTGCCGACTCATTCACATGCATATTAGAGAGACCATGCCACCTCCGTTTTCAGAAATTTTGGTAGATACTGCGACACCAAACTTGTTGCATAAAATTGAATTAGTTCTCAATACACGAGATAGGTACTAAGCTGTACACCTGAGCGCCTAACACTGACGAAGCTGGCTTGTAAACCCGACATTCCCTATCGTGATGCGCACTGTGGTCGCGACTTCTCAGGCAGCCCAGCGTGGCGGTTCATACATAGTCCAGGTTGCATACCCACTTAACTCCTCATCTCCACCCCTGTGCCATCAATCGTCCTACATATCGTTGCGCCATCGATCCCTGGGTATATTCCAAATATAGGACATGAAACAAAAAGCCTTATTAGGACAGGTCTTTTCACAACTGTAAGGATTCTCGGAAATCCATCATCACTGCGCCGATCAACAGGATCACGTGGGGGGAACCACCTCGCAAGCTGCACAATTCTATCGCAAGAGACAGGCTTATGCGCCTGGACCAATTATCAGAAGTGGTCTGGCACCTGAAGGTCTCGATTCTGGTCCGTTAAGTGAGCGCTTTGAGGCGTCCGTAAAAACCCACACCCTCCGGGACTCTATTAGAAAAGTAATGGGTGTGTGCGGGAATCTAACTTTTTTCTAACGAATTCTTACTCTGACCATACCCGGTGGTCTATTCTCACATATCCCAGCTAAGACGTTTGTCATCGTAACCAGCCGAAGTCGTACGCCCATATGGTCGACTTAAGAGCCGGATAAAAATGCGTATCCTCTGGGGAGCGTGCTACCCACGGATGTTGTGCAGAATCCATTAAGGGAGTCAGTAAATTTACTACCATATGAATAGTGTAGAAGGTGCTTGACTTGACATTCAGGTTAATGCGACATAATCACTATCCTCAATATAAACCAAAACTTTTGCACCACACCGTTTGGGGTCTGGAAATCTTTGTATGTGCAATATTTTCCGTATTCCGGTTTACGGTAAGCAGCGGCCGCTGCTCATAAATAAACATTCCGATAATGCGAATCGTTGGCGTGCCGTATACTCAAGACTTAAAACTTGCCCATATATTTGTTACGTAAGTCCGACCACCATTTTGGGAGTCGGAGAATGTTTACCACGGGTCAGGCGAAATCTCGAAAAGTTCCCACACAATACGGTTCCTCAGGTGCTCTGACCAAATAAAAGGGGACGACTAACCGTGTTGAAGTAAGTTATTCCCAGTTTGATGTTCATTTGCAGAAGGAGGCAAATGTCCGTTCCATTTAAGACACTGTACGATGGGACCGTAGGCGCTGGCGTAACGGTTGTGTCCGGTGGGGAGGTGGTTGTTGAAGTAAGCGTCGTAGTAGTAGTTTCTGACGTGTTTTGTGGATCTGTGACAGTAAAACGGTTTAACCTTTCGGACATCAACTCACTAATCAATAAGGGCACAAGCGATAACAGCAAAACGACAACAGTATTCATGTCGGTCGAACAGATGTGAACTAATGCGCGCTTCCTGATGTACGAAACGCTGGTTCAAGGTCACGGGGCCGTGTGGAGCCAGTAAAACTCTCCAATTCAGTTCAGGACTGAATGGGACAGAGCACAAAGGCTAGTAATAATTCAGATTACTGAAATGAAAAATACGAATACTGTTGTTGGCTCACAGACAGCTGAAAGAATTGCCCTACCATTTTCACTTTATTTGTCCACGTCTTCACAAGTTTCCTTGGGTACAGCAAGGTGGTTGTGCTCCTAGTTGGCGGGAGCGTGGGGTCAGAAGTAATTCGCGGATTCACGGATTAATACACAGGATCGAGGCTTTTTCCCAAGTCCCCGGGTAGGTTGTGTTCTTGTCGTTCTGCGGTTGTCGTCCACCTGAAAGGTGCAAGCGAAAAAAGGGTATAGCACTGCTCTTAACGTTCTCAGCGCAGGGCAGTAATTTTGCCAGCACGAGGACTCGCATAGAAAAGTGCCTAGTAGTGCTTTGAAATGGGTCCTAGAAGGAGCGTGGACAACTGTCCAAGGAAGGTTATTCCACGCAGCTACTACACGAAATGAGAAAAATT